>CM061142.1:562352724-562415224 GCA_030789695.1 Scilla litardierei
GGCCGTAGCGGAACTCACAAGCAAGTTTGATTCTCTCCACAAGGTAGTGGAGAGACTGGAGAAGTTTATTACGGAGCCCCAAGGAACCCCTTCCACATCCGCACCAACGAATCAAATAAGTGATTGGCAAGACCAATCTCAAGCTACATATTTGGGGGGAGAACAAGGAGAGGGATCCTTGGAGCAAGTTCAATATGTCGTGGGGAATCAAGGATATTGGGCCAATCCGGCCACTAGAAACCATCCCGGTTTCTCATATGCAAACAATGAAGGAGCTTTGAACCCGCCGCAACAACCACCTCAACAAGCTCGACCACCACCACCACCACAATACTATCCACCGAAGGGGCCTCCACAACAAAATTTCCAACCGAAGCAACAAGTTGGACCCTATAGGCCGCCCGGATACAATCAAGGGTGGAGAAATCAAAACCCTCCACAAGCTCAACAACGATCCGACTTTGAAGCTAGAGTGGAGGAGTTTATGGTTGAGCAAAAGAAGGTCAATGCTTCCTTGAAGGCGGGCCAAGACTCCCTTACAACTGTTGTAGCCCAAATCTCGGAGCAATTGGCGTTGCTCAAGCGAAATACTCAACAATTGCCGGCTCAACCCGAGCAAAACCCACGGGGCGCCACCGGCCACATCAATACCGTGGTTGCCGTTACAACTAGAGGCGGGAATGATACCACCCCCGCCATGATTCCTACCGAGGAGCCCGTGGAGGAGAATGTAGAGCCAATTGAGCCGGTAGTTGAAGTTGAGAGGGAGAAAGAGCCGCAAGAAAAGGAGAAATCTAGAGCGAAGTAATTGCTTGAAGAGAGGCGCTTTATGCCACCGGTACCATTCCCTCAGAGGCTTGCTAGAGCGAAGATGGAGAAGCGAATAGCGAAGTTTCTCGAATATTTGAGAGGGGTAAGCCTCAATATTCCCTTCCTTGATGCTATTGTTGAGATCCCGACATACGCAAAATTTTTGAAGGATTTGATTTCGGGGAGAAAGAGGAAGGAGAAAATTATGCTCGTCGAGGAGGGCTCTTGGTTCAACAAGAGAGAGAAGGAGCCGGCTAAATTCAAAGACCCGGGGAGTTTTTAGATTCCTTGCACCTTGGGCGGCGTCCCTCTTCAAAAGGCATTGGTGGATTTAGGGGCTAGTGTTAGTCTCATGCCTCTCTCCATGTTTCAAAGGCTAAACACAAGGACAAAATTGAAGCCTACCGACATGCGGATACAACTAGCCGATGGGCGGATCACAAGGCCGTTAGGGATTGCAGAGGACATCACGCTACAAGTCCCGGGGGGCATATGCTTGCCATGCGACTTCGTGATTATGGATGTTAAGGAGGAGGGAGACACGTCGTTGATACTTGGACGACCGTTCCTCGCCACCGCCGGTGTCATCGTCGACGTACGAGAAGGAACCCTAACATTGAATGTCGGCAACATCGAGGTGGAGCTTCATATTCCTAAGGCAATGAAACACATGCCTTACCACGAGGAGCTGGACTATATGGACCTCCTTGACGAGGTAATTGAGGAAGCGATCCCCAACTCAATCGGCGCTCTATTCAAAGAAGATTTCGAAGAAAGCCCCGGATTTGGACCACGAAGGAAAGATGAACGAATCCCCCGACTTCTCCGCTGAAATTGATGAAGGCGACGCTGACGTCGCAAGGATTCGAGAGCTCTGCAAGCTCTCAAAATTAAAGTCTCCGAAGAAAGCTCCGCCGATACGGAAATCGGTGTCACCGGTGAAGCCGAGGACCGGAGCAAACGCTAGCTTGGGGGAGCCACCCCCCAACACTATTCGAGACGAGAGACCACCGAGGGAGAACACGCCGCCGCAACTTCCGAATCCAAGCGTTCTCCCCGGAAAGTTTGACGGGTGCATCCCATATGCACCAAACATCCCGCATTAATTGAAAATCATAGGGGGTCGAGCTCACGACCTTAAACGAGCGCTTGTCGGGAGGCAACCCGACGGTTATAGCTTTATTTTTACTTTTCTTTTATTTTTATTTTAGAAATTTTTAGTGTTTTGAGTCGTTCGCCCAAAATTTTTGTGATAACGGGTCCTATTTTTCCTGACAGGAGAGGAGATAGGGAAATCCATCATGAGGAGGATGAACGAGGAGACAAGGAGCGCCCCAGGAAGGCGCTCGATGCTTAGGAGGAAGATGAAATCAACTGGAGGAAGAAAAACAGAGTTTAGAGCCCAAACGAAGACAAACAGCAGAAAACAAGGCTCACTCGGCCGAGCATACTAGTCACTCGGCCGAGCACACAAGTTCGTCCAGCCGAGCCGCTCACGAACGAGGGAAGTCTGCTGTACCCAACTCTCTGTTTATTTTCCTGATTTCAGTATAACTGCTACTCGGCCGAGTATATATGTTCACTCGGCCGAGTAAAACTGATACGCTCCTAGGGCGAGTCTTGCCGAGTAGCTTGAGCCACTCGGCCGAATGGACTTACTCCACTCGGCCGAGGGTGGCAAGGACACTCGGTCGAAGCGTAGCGGGGAGGAATTTTTCCTAAAAGTTCACTCGGCCGAGTGACCCAGTCACTCGGCCGAGTCGTAACTTTTACTATAAATAGGGGCGAGGGTCGGGCTCGTTTTTCGAAACGAACCAAATCGCAACAGCCCGACTCTTCGCATTCCCAGCGCCCGAACTTCCCCCTCGCTCGCCCGATCCCTCGTGCCGCACCGCCGCTCGACCACCCACCGCCGACCGAGCCGCCACCGCACCTCGCCCGAGTCGCCGCCGGCGGACACTGCTCCGGCCGACTCCGGTAACCCCATTTTAGCCTATTTTCTCCTCTTTTATGTATTTTTCAAGGATCCATGTGCTTAACGAACCCCAAACCTAAATTAATTTCAATTTCTATCTATTATACCCCTAATGCCCCATACGTTTTGAATATTACTTGCTGAAATCTCCGTTTCATGCGCAGGTTATATTTGGGAGCTTAGGGGAGCCCAGGGGAGCTTCCAGGGACTGATTTGGGCTACGTGGAGGCGTCGTCTTCGCACGCTTCCATATCTTTGCACTCACGACGTGTCGTGGTATATTCTTTCCTTCATTTTATGCACGCCGCATTTTTATTGGATTTGGTGAGCGCTCGGGGCCCATATGCCGCCCCAGACACGGCCGCGGTCGAGGAGAGCTTCCGCCAAGCGGAAGCGGTCGGATGATGCTGGCCCCTCCCACGAGGTGGCGGACTCTCCTCCGCCTTCTCCACCACACCCCGTTCACTCAGCACGGCCTGCAGGCCCCACACACCCCGCACAGCCTGCAGAGCCCGCACAGCCCATACACCCCACACAGCCACTCCCTGCCGCTCCACAGCCACCACCTCCGGCTCCACTTGTCGGGCCGCTGGGGATCACGTTCCGGAACGACGCACACCGCGTCGCTTTCGAGCGTATCTCCCAGCGCTCGATCGTACCCTCCAGGTTCGCACACCTTGCAGACCTAGGACGCCTGGGGGTACTCGAGGGGATGCTCACGTTGTACGACAACGTGGGCTGGCGAGATTTCTTCCAGGTGTCGGCGGACACATTTATCCGTCTGAAACTTGAGGTTCTTAGTTCGATCGCCCGGACCGACGAGGGATGCTCGTTTCGGTTCATGGACCGAGAGTGCCAGGTCACTCTCGATATGATGAGAGCTTTCTTCTCGTGGCCCGATGTCCCCGGGGCCGACTGTGGTTACGCCCCCACCCATATCCCCCCCACCTTCCTTCGACGCCGGCGCCTTCTGGGCCCGGATTACGGGTCTTCACGCTGCCTTTGACCCTAGTAGGGCCAAGGCCTCGGCCATCGTCCACCCTTGCCTCCGTATAGCTCAGCGCCTCATGGCGACTACCTTTTTGGCCAGATATGAGCCGGGCACGATGTCCACGCCGGAACTTTATATGCTCTACGCGATGACACGCCCCAGAGCTCTATCTAGGGAGGGCGATGAGTTGGTCCCCGCCATCGTGATTGATGTCACGGCTTGGTTTTTGGACCGCATCATCGTATCGGTGGGCGCTCGCTCAACGATATGCTGCGGCGGCCTGATCACCTTGCTCGCCCTTATGACCGGCAAGGATTTTCCAGATGACCTGCGACGAGCACCGGGCCCCACTTCACTGTCCATAGATGTTATGGCCCGGATGAAGATGCTTTGTCCGCACGGTGAGCGACACTGGGTCTGGCTGCATGGCCCCTTCGGTGCCGATTACATGATTCTTCTGAGCCCAGCTCGGACTCAGATTGCACCGGCCCAGGTGGACTGGCTCCCTGCGATGGATGTTCTGATCCCAGCCGCATACGTGCTCGAGGTCGAGGAGGCCGAGCAGGCTCACGCTGCCCACGCTGCACCCACAGACCCCGTTGCACCTGCCGAGCCCGCTGCACATATTGACCCAGTGGCCCCTCAGCCTATCCCTGATATTTCTGCTGCTCCCGACACCTCTGTCCACACTTCTGTCGGTGTCGGGAGTACCCTTGCTGAGCCCACCTCCACTGCTCCCACGCCTGCCACCACCACCACCACTGGCCCTCTGTCTGCCGAGCCCGTTTCCTCTGCCCCACCCGAGCGCCAGCCAACTATAGTCGAGTGCGGAGAGCCCTCTTTTGCCACCGCTGTAGAGACCTTGGTTTCCACCTCTGTCTCCACCGCTGCTGTATTCTCTGAGAGTGTCGTGGCGTCTGTCCACACGTCTGTGTCACCGACCTCTCTGGCCGCCTCGTTGCCACTTTTGTACTCCTCTTTCGTTTTTGCTGCCTCCACTTCTCACCAGCCGGTGCCACGGCCTCACACTGAGGCCAGGCCCACATTTGCAAGCGCAGCACCTTTCGTTCCCTTCCCTGCTGAGCCCATCACCTACGCCACCAGAGTACGCCAGCCCCGACCTGCACAGCACAGACCGGTGCGTCCCTCTGCACCACCTCCCCCAGACACTGTACTTCAGAGCATTCGTGCTCTCGAGGGGGCGGTGAGTGGCCTCAGAGGTGACCTTAGGACCCTGTCCTCCACCGTCTCCGTGATGGCTGGCCGCTTCGACCTGCTTCCGCAGATTCACTACTGCCTTACCCAGGTCCTCGAGCGGCTCCCCCGCGTACCCACGTCCACTCAGCAGGTCCCCACCCCCACTCCTGCACACACCCAGCCTGCTGCCACTTCCACACCCACACCCTCTCAGCAGTCTGTTCCACCACCACCACCACCTCCGCCTCAGGACGGGGACGGTGCAGCACCACCTTCTTAGGCACCCTTGATGCCATCGATTCCTTTTTCCGTTGTGCTGCCGGTCTCTGCTGGGTCCTGATGACTTTTGCCCACCCCACCCTCCCCTCACTGTTTTTGAATACACATTTTAATCATATATTTATATATCATTTTTGGGAGAGCGGGAGAGTTTTTGGTGTCACACCTTTATATCTGTATCACTCGTATATCTGCATGCATCATGTCCGCGTCATATTTTTATTTCTTATTTTTCTTTTGTTATTTTATTTTCTTTTTCCCCATGCATGCATCCTCACTTACCCCTCACATTACTTGTCTCTCGGTGTGCCACACTTCGCACATTGAGGACACTGTGCCATTTAGCTTGGGGGAGTGAGTTCTCACGTTCTTTTCTATTTACCACCTTTATTTTAGTTTTTCGCGCCATTTTCCGCATTTGCACTCATCTTCATCATTTTTTCTTTTATTTTACCATGCATCACGTTTTTCTTATTTTCTTTGTGTGCTGCATTGTAAATAGCTTTATTTTTCCCTTTATCTTTATTTCTTTTCATCTCATGCTAGAGATGACTTTTCTGTGATGATGATGACGTGGAGTTAGCTTTCTCTATATATGCATGCTATATTTGTCATGTCTTAGATCTTATTTCTGATATCATATGCTATGACTTGCTTTGCATTTAGAGATAGTAACCCACACTTTTTCCTCATGAAAATGGATGAAATTTTATTATTAGCTGAGTCTGAATATTCCTATGTATGCTATCGCAGAAAACACACCAAGATTCACGCATTGAATGCTTATATCTGGAGTACTGTTTTCTTTTCCTATATCACTTCTATATGCATGATTTGTACATTTCACTTCAGGATGATTGAATGATGTTAGCTATGATAAATCTGGATTAGTTTAGCTTTTTTATGATCGAAACTGAGTAGATTAGATTACCCTGCTGAAGTTGTCGTGCACGTCCTATAGAGTGAACCGAGAGATATATTTATTTCTTTCTCCACAAATCTTGAACATCATTTCTCTATTTTAAAATCATTGGTGAATCTCCCCTTAGCGATTCTATTATATGGCATTTCCCCCGCTATTAATTCCTAGCTCCAAATTTCCCAAAACCAAAGAAAGAAAATGAAAAATTCTTGTATATCCTTATTTCTCTTTGATTTGGGATCATTGTGTATATATGCTATTTGAAAAAAAAAGAAAAAGAAAAAGAAAAAAAAGAGAAAAGAAAAAAATCTCAATAAACGATCCCATCTCATGATCTCTTTCTTCTCTCTTTTTGTTTTTTATTTTTATTGCTTTTGGAGCTTTATCGAAATGGGGATGTAAATTTTTTTATGCCACCATGCTTATAGATAAGATTGGGGGAGGGAATCCATTGATGTGTGAGAGAGTGACTACTTGACGTTGCACGACAACCAAGGCTAAGTAATATTCTATACTCGGTGAGATTATTTTTAGCTTTACGAAGTCCAGAAATCTATGCCTAGCACTCATTTCATGAAATCCATGCTTATCTATTCTTTCTATTCTACGGTGTGATATTCTTATACTCCTCATAGAAAGCGTTCAATTGAAATGTGTGTGATCCGCGATTTGTATACCGCTTTAAATGATTCAGACGATGTTAATCCTAAAATTATTCTGTTTTTCATGATTATATCATTGTTCGTGGGTTATCTATTTCTATTTGCACCTTTATACTATGATATCGAAATAAAATTCTTTGACATGTGTTTGACATTTGGTGCATGCTATATGATTGAGCCAAACCCACGTCCTGAGAAAATGATCTAGCAGCTTCCCTCCTCGCTTTCTTCTTTCTTCTTCGTTTTTTTTAGTTTTCCATTTTTCCGCCATTTTCGTTTTCGAAATCCACCGGGTTCGCCTTTCACTTATCTTCCTCGAGGACGAGTAAGAGGTAAGCTTGGGGGATTTTGATCACTCCGTATTTTACACTTTTTCCCCGCATGTTTGCATGCCATTTAGATCGCCCAAATCATGTTTTTCACGATATATCGACGAAATTGCGATGCTTTTCACGATTTGTTGTTTTTGTCGTATTTCAGGTGATTTGGAGCGATTTGGAGTGATCTCGAGATACGCTTACTCCAGAGTGTCACCGACGACCTCCCCGAGGGGTATTTCGCCATTGGAGAAGAGCGGAAGAAGAAAGAACGTCGCAGGAGCGACGAGGAGGCCAAAACAAGCTGTTTGGGCATTTTTGGTGTCTCACTCGGCCGAGTGAAGGAGTCACTCGGCCGACCAGCGAGACACCGCTCGGCCGACCGGATCGGACACGTTTTATATGTGCACTCGGCCGAGCATCGGAAGCCACATCGGCCGAGTGACGAGACCCCGTCCGCCCGAGTGGCACTCAGACGAAGCCCGTCAAAAATCGCCAACTTACTGTTTTTCATCTGCCTGAGCTTCAGAAGACCCACTCGGCCGAGTGGCAAATGCCGACCGCCCGAGTACTAAGAAGCCATCGGCCGAGTGACGACAACTCACTCGGCCGAGCCGCCCCCGAAGTGAAGACCCCCGAAGACCCAGACTTACTGGAAATTTACAGGGTTTGTCACTCGGTCGATCGACTTTTATCACTCGTCCGAGTGCGACGCGCTGCCTGTAGCGAAAATTGCGGTTTTCAGGCTGCGCAGGGGCATTTTGGTCACAGTTTTTTGGACGATTTTGGGGGGTATTTAACCCCTGTTTTTACCCTAGGTTAGGGAGCTTTTTCTCTTTAATTTTTGCAGCTTTTTAGATTAACTTTTTAGCTTTTATTCTTGTGATTGGAGAGGAGACAAAAGTGGATTTTTGTTGGATTATTGGAAGAACTCCATTGGTTTGTGTCTCTCCCCTCTAAAAATACTATTTTTTTGCTTATCTCAATATTGTGATGAATTCTCTTGTTAATTTCATTGATTATTTTTGTATTTATGATATGAATTCTGAGTAGTCTACACGTCTTGGGGCGTGGGGATGAACCCTACGAGCCCAATTTCAGATTTGTGATGAATTGGTAGAAATATTGCTAGAATTGCCTATTAGGGTTAGTTTGGGATCGATTTACTACGGATAGCTAGGTATTCATATCAATTGGGATTTGTAAGAGATTGGATCCCAATTCGGTAGGAAACCCTAGAAATCCGAATTGGGTTGAAATCAAATTTCCGTAGTATCGGTTTGCAAGAGATTGGACCGATACTAGGATTCTCGGTTGCAATTCCATGCCAATACCCGTTTGCAAGAGATTGGACGGGTAGGAACTATCCCAACCTAGGTCTTGGCCCGAGTTTGCACGAGAGTGGGCTCGGGGCGCGATTGAACGATGATGTTGATCCTAATGCTAGCTTGCCTAGGCTAGGGTTTGCAAGAGATTGGACCCGAACCTAGGATAGCTATAGACCGGCAACAGCGCAAGAGCGTGAGCTAGGTTTTACATTCAGTTGCAACTAGTTCATCCGTAATTTTATTCTAGCAATTTTGATGCCAACGAATCACATTGAGGAGATACGGTGAGTAGCGGGGATTCCCCATTCCCTAGACGTTCTTTATTTGATTTGATATCTTCGTACTTTGTCTGACGATTGTGACAGGATCGCCAAAGGCAAAATTCTCTCTTTTCTTTTCTTAATAGCCAGGTTGTTCGGAGCAAGCACTTTCATTCGTCCTCCCTGTGTTCGATAACCTGCTCGCCGCTACACCGTGCGCTTGCGGTAAAACTACACTGTCGCACTTTTGGGTTACATTCCGGAGCGATCATCTACTGTACCAGAGTTGGAATTCTGGTGTTTGGGGGCACTGCAGGTGATCCACCATGGATGTTTCTGGAGTTTGTATACTTGTTTGGTAGAGTCCCGAGGGGAGTCCCTTGAAACGTTCCACAATGGTTTTTGAACCATTTGTAAGAGACGTTACAAGCAAGTATTCCCTTTTATCTTCCTTGACCATCTCTAAGTGATATCCGTTTAAACGGATATCTTTAAAGCTTAGGAGGTTTCGGATAGATTTAGGAGAGTATAATGCATTTTTAAGTGTGATTTGTGTGTTACCGGGGAGCAATATAATTGCTTCCCCTGATCATTCGATTATGTTAGCTGGTCCTGAGATTGTTCTCAGTGGACCAGAATAGCTACTTATGCTCGTGAAGTAGTCTATGTTTTGAAGGATCGAGTGCGTCGATGCACTGTCCACTAGGCAGATTAGTTCCATATCTAAAAAGAAAGACATTCAAGCAGTAAATGATATGAAAAGAAAAGATCTACTTTCATAAAAGATGCTCAAAATATTATTTGACATGGAATAAAAACTAGATACAATGCATAAAAAGAAGATACATTGCTAGCACATAGAAGTGGTCCAAAACTAGAGAGTGTCATCGCCCATGAAGTCTTCAGGAGTCCATGAGGTCTCTGGCAACGCTGCGCACTCAATCAGGTTTGTCTCAGCTCGAGGCTTGAGGCTTGCCTGGTACAGGTCCTGGAGGTGTTTCGGGGTGCGGCAGATTCTGGACCAGTGGCCCGTCATTCCGCATTTGGAGCACTTATCCTCCCAGTCTTTCTTGGGAGTGCCACCTTTGTTGGACATCCTCTTTTGCTTCTTTTCCGTGAACTTTTGGTTCTGAGGAGGAGCTGGGGGAGTGGCCTTCTTCCGCTGCTTTTGTTTTTTCCATTTCTGGAACTTTGCCTTTTTGTCCATCTTCTTCTTCTGGGAAGACTGGAAGTGTGCCTCTGCAGGAGGTGGCAGTGGAGAAGAGCCAGGAGGGCGCAGGTTGTGAGTGGCAACCAATAGGTCTCTGTTCTGTTCAGCCATAAGCAGGCATGAAAGCAGATCAGAGTACTTTATGAACTTCCTCTCACGGTATTGTTGCATAAGGATCATGTCCTTCTCGTGGAAAGACGTGAACGTCTTTTCCAGTAACATTTTCTCCGTCACCGTTTCACCGCACAACTTCAGGCGTGAGGTGATACGGAAGAGTACTGAGTTGTACTCCGCTACGGATTTATAATCCTGTATGCGGAGGTGAGTCCACTCGTACTGCGCACGGGGGAGTATGACATCTCTCTGATGCATGTACCTCTCCTCGAGTGCATCCCACAGCTCGTAAGGATCCTCTACAGTAAGGTACTCGTCCTTCAGGGTCGAGTCTAAATGTTTCCTGATATATATAATGGCTTTCGCCTTTAATATATCAGAAACTTCCTCTGTATGAGGTGCTTCTTTTGAAGCATCCTTGTCGGCTGAGGCAGTACTTGTTGTTTCCTTCTCAGTCGTTGTGAGACAGAAACCATGAGAGCGCAGATGGAACTTCAGGTCCAACTGCCAACTCAGGTAGTTTGACCCATCGGCCTTCAGGACCGAAAAGTCGACATTCGCAAGTCTGGCTATTAAATGATCTAACAATATATAAGAACAGCATGTATCATTAAAACTGAGTAAAATAGACATCCACACATGTATTTCAAGCATTTTTCATAGCATGGATCTTATTAAAGGAAATTTAACATACATGCTTTTGATGGTTTCATAATGTGAATAATTAACAAAGGTTAACATTCACGCATGCTATTTGACAGTTTCATTGTAACATTAAACATGGTATTAAAATAATTAACATCCACGCAATTAATGTATAAGCAATGAAAAGAGAAAATAACTTAGGACTATGGGGATCAGCCAACCGACACCGAAATAAAAAGAAGTACAGTCCGAAGTTACATCAAAAATTGCATGAAAGAATAAAATACAACTCGGGAACTTCAGAGGGAAGCCCCTATCTTCTTTGTGCATACGCCTTCAACTCCTTTTTGGTGTCATTCGGTCTTCTTTTTACATTTATATCCTCACTTACAAATTTCTCTCAAAAAAAAGAAAAATTGCATGAAATTAAAAGTGTCGGAAACCTGGCTGATCCCTAAAAACATAGCCTAATTTGCACATCCACGCAGATAATATATTGCAAACATACAACCACGCAGATATTCATATCACAGGCATGTAAAGCTTAATTAAATAATATAAATAGTGTGTGACGTGCTAAAAAAATTTATTTTTGAAAAACTTTTTACCTTTGATCTATATTTTTAATGTTGTGTTTACCGCTTTAAAACCCTTTAGAATTTCTTTAATTATTTTGGGCTTTTAAGGGGCAAAAATAAAAGAAAAAATTATTTGTGTAAATGGGCTAATTTTCAGGCTTTTGGGCCATGAAAACAACCCATTAGGGTTAATTGGGCCTCCCCTGAAAAATTGGCCCGTTTAGGGTTAGGGTTTTCGAAAACCTTGGGGGGCCCGCGGCGTGTTGCCGCGACGGCTGGCCGCGCAAAGCGCGGCCGCTGTGGCGGCGACGGGCCGCGGCTGCGGGCCACGGCCGCCGCAGCAGCGGGCCGCGGCCGCCGGCCGTGGCTGCCGGCCGCGGCCTGAGGTCGCGGCTGCAGTCCGCAGTCTGCGGCCTGAGGCCGCGGCATCAGGCCGCGGCGTTTATTTTCCACCGGCGGCGCTTGTGAAGCGCCGCCGTTTCGCCCTACGGCGTGCGGAATTTTGGATCAAAGGGGGGGTAAAACGGATTTTCAAGCATTTAGATCGCTAAAAACAGATTTTTTATTGTTTTTAGACATGCGGATCTAAAAAATGTGATTTTTACCATGTTTTTAAACTTTTTGATCCTAAAACATGCAGATCTAACGTGAAAAGCAAGTTTAGATCTAAAAAGTTTTGATTTTTACCTCTAGATTCGACAAGGGAATCTAGTCGACGGTTGGTGAAGGATGCCCTTTTCGCTCCCCGTTGAGAAGATTACGATCTTCTTGAATCTGAGCGATTGATGGATCTCCTTCCCCGCGAGCCGCCGTCTCCTCCAACGAGCGTGATCGTGCTGATAACGTGTTGTGAAGGGAAAAGTAGGGAAATATGTGTAGAGGGTTAAGAGCCCCCTACCCTCGTATTTATAGCTTTCAATAGTGGGTTGGATACCCAATGGGCCTAATGGGCCTATTCGTAACACAAACATTTTGTCACCTGACCGTTGACTTGCTGAAGCATGTTCATGTCATTATTTATAAAAATAATGTTTACTAGTACTTATTTAAGTGTAGATCAAATTTGAATTCAGTCTGAAACCGTTAAGAAATGAAAGATTCTAGCCAAAACTTTAAGTCCAGATACTAAATTCTATTGAAGTTCGGGTTGGAATATTCCATGAATCCGATCCGAGCCAGACCCGTTTACACTAGTGGTGGCAATTCGGGCCGGCCCGGTCCTGTTTTCTTAAAGGACTAGGCCGGCCCGGCCCGATAAGACTTCGGGCCATTCCAGAGAGGCCCAGGCACGGTCCGATAAAAATTCGGGCCGCCCGGCCCGGTCCGATAGGATTGAATGAATTATGTATTGTAACAATATTGTATCATATTTTTAAACACAAACTTGTCGCATATGCTTAAAGATGCATCGAAATGGAGGACGAAAGAAGATGATTAAGTGGGTTGCATAAGGTGATGTGTCCTACATTGTTTTCATTTTTTTGGCAAGATGAAGTAACATGTTTGGTGGTTCTTTGTCTCTTCTCAGAAACTGAGATTAACCCTCAAGATCCGAAGACATCTAAGTTGGCGCTGGCGAGAAGTTATTAAAATTTATGATATTTGGATCTTGATTTGATAAGATTCATGACATTGGACGCAACATCATAAATGAATGCACATTAGCTTTAGATCAGTGTGTGGTCAAATTGAAGTGGGGCGATCAAATGTTTTTCGTGCCGTGCCGTGCCGTGCCGCCCATAGGCTGGAAAGCTTGGCCCGGGTACGGCCTGAAAATGAACCAGACCGGGCCGGGACGGTCCGATAAGGATTTCGGGCCAAAATTGTTGGCCCAAGCACGGTCTTATCGTGTCGGGCCCGTGCCGGGCTATCGTGCCGGGCCGAAAATTGCCACCCCTAGTTTACACCCCTAATTAAGATCGATGTTATTTGCTTTTCCTTAATTTTTGTAAACCTTTTTTTGATTTAGATAATAGCAATGGCTCTTTATTTCTAAGAATAAAAAAAGTCGCTATATTATTTAATAAGAACAGAAGCGCTTAGCAAAATGTATATTTGTTTTATTGTGAAGGATCAATAGGTCATCTCAAGATAATCTAATTAATCAAGTGATTAGTTAGTTGATAAAACAACTTTGAATGGGTCAAACCAAGTACATGCCATTGACTTGTATACCAATGTGTCAATCGTTTTCAACCCAAAGTCTCTAGGCTTTTTAAATGTAAAATTTCAAATCCCTTCTAGAACTCAGTAAGATAATTGTTTATTGGTGTTTTCTCACCACTGATATTATTGAATGATAGCACGGTTGTAGTAGCTGGCGTAGGATGACATTGGCAGTACCGAGCAAGCTAACACCTTGCTGAATTGACGTCAATCCGAGCTGTTGGCGCCAAGTCCGAGCTATTTTAGTCGAGTCAGAGCTATTTCCGGGCTACCTTTAGCGTCCTGCAATACGAAGAGTTCTTTAGGGAGGGTCGGATCTGAAGTCTGACCTAGTCCTCTCCGATGCTTTAGTTAGCTAGTGACTCAAACGAAGCTCGTGGTAACTATGACTAATCCGTTAGGAGATCCACCGATAGATATCGCACTGAGCTATAGAGGAAATGCAGAATTTTAGATGGAGCAGATACCAATATATGAGTACCTAACTTTTTTGGTTGTCGCTCCCTCTCACTTCTCCCATTGCTGAGAGACTACTTATTTGCAATCGCTTTTGATGGACCTTAGAGGGTAACGTCAGAGCTTTTGAGGTGCTTTATTGCTTTAAACCTGAGCTGTCGCCATTGATGACGAGCTTAACGGGCAATCATTAAATGCCTTTCGTTCTGAGATGATGCTTTAATTGAAGAATCCCAACGGTCAGCTGAGTTGCCGTCTTAAACGAAGAAACGGTCAGCCTTACGTAAGGGCCTATGGACTGTTGGGTCGAAGATGTGGGTTGTACTGGGTTTGTCCACTCAAATAAATAATTGAGTGATTACTGGGCCGGCCGAGTGCTGAATCAATGGCACTCATCTCTCGAGCTCAACCGCCTTAACTGTTGAGGTCAGATGATGTGGCACACATTAATTGGATGGGCATGCATGGCAGTCAAGGTGACATATTTAATTTTGTCCGCCAAAATGCCAAACCCTAGAATTCAATCACCATAAGAAATACGGAACTCGAAGCGTCGATGCTATGAGATGTCGACATGCGTCGCAGATGCGACGGATGAGCTCGCCTTAGGGGAGTGATGTTCTATGTATAAATAGAGAGTGAGGGCTAAAGAAAACATCTTCTTTTGCTTTCTAATAAACTTGCGCCCACACTCACCCCTTGTTTTCTTCTTCTCCGTTTGACTTCGGTGTCGTGTGTGCAAGATAGTCCACTCTTCCGTTCATGCGTCCTTCGTCTTCTTTTTCTACATACCTTGACTTAGTTGAACTGTGGTTTGAGATGGGACGTGCTGAGATGTGCCAAATTGATCACCCAATCGCTGTAGTTCTGATCACTTCACGGGGTCTTAAAGTGGTGAAGGCAGAGCCCGCCGCCGCTAGTATGTACAAACTTTCTTGGTCAGAGAAGCCTCCACTCTTTGATGATGTGCCAGCGGTCACGCAGCCCTCGGAGCCAAGCACGCCATTAATAAAGGGAAGGGCTTAGCTCTCGAGGCCCCCTAGCTCAAAAGCTCCGATCTTGCAAGCTGGGAAAACCCGATTTTTAGTGCTTACAAAGATCAGAAACATGGCCTCCGAGGTACCCACCTCTTGGATCCCAAGGATCTAAGCTGAATACCTCTGAACTCCTAGTAAAGGGATGTGTCCTCAGATCATTTGTATTTGATGCAAATGATAATTTAAGCTTAGATATGGACTATTTTGCATTTGATGCAAACCAGATTAAATATGTCTTAAATTGTTTAAGACCATATTAAATATAATAAACGTAAGGAAATGTTCAAGGGTAAGACGGGAATTTCCCGGTCTAAACTCATGTTCGAACGACATCCAAATCGGACTCTAAATGAGCTATTTAGAGCCAAAGCAAAAAAGGGCAAAACGCTTTTAGAAGGGGCTCAGCCCCATTCAAAGCTGGCATGGCCCATTGGGCCGAGCGAATTTCAGCTGGCGCCTAACACCAATAATGCCAAAAATTAAAAGGGGCAAAACCCCCTTCTTTTTCCCAAAGCCAGCCCGGCCCAATGGGCCGGGCAAAATGCAATTAACTTGCGCCCTTTTGGGCGCCATTGTTTTCGTTTTGGGGGGCACGTGCCCCACCAGAACCGCAGCAAATGGGGGCACACGCGCCCCCCAAGATTGCAGGCGGCTGGGAAAGTGGGGCCCCGAGGTGGGCCCCACATTTTAGGGTTCCGAACCCGAATTCTTTTGGCGGCTGAAATTTTAATGAAGCATGGTTTTTCGCCAATTTTGAGTCCACGTTTGAGGAGTCAAACGGACTCGGATTGACGCGTCGTTTTTTCCTATGCGTTCACCGTTGAACACCATTCGATTTGATAGGTTGTATCAATCATGAAGCTCAACGGTGATGGAGTTAAAATTCACGGAAGTTTAGCCTTTGTGAAAGGCAAACTAAATTGAATTTATTAACTCCAAACTTTAGTCCCACATTGGTTGTGGAGAAAAGAGGAGAGTCGGCCGCCTATATAAATAGGGGCCTCCCCCTCCTCCAAACTTGTCCCAAAGCTCAAGATCACCGCGTTTCCCAAAAACGTTTGAGCACGCTCAAATCAAAACTTAAATTAATTCTTCTTCTCCCTATATTTCTGCCTTACTCGTGAAGGGCTCTAACAAAGCCACGAAGGAGTTTGGATTCGGATACAAAATCTTGGCGAAGGCTTTCACTCGCATGAAACTTTCTTTGGTGTGTGGTTGGCTCGGCGACACGAGGATTGCTTGCCTCGGGATGCGGAGCGGTTCGAGAAGCGGTTTGAGGAGCGGCTCAGCGTGGAACGGGGAGCGGCTCGGAAGACGGTGCTGTACATCTTGCCTGCCCCAGGGCAAGATTCCAGTATGTTTTTTAGAAGCTTTCTATTTAATTATTCGCAATAGTTTAGATCCCTCTTGGGGTGGCCAGATCCAACCCGAGTTGGCAGAGATCCTGGCTAAGGGTCTGGTTCCTTAGGGCTGCATGTTAATTAGATTAACATATAATTTTCCGCAGCATATTTTTTTGCTTCCATGGTTTGTCCGACTTAGGACATGCACGGATTTTAGTCCCGAGGGTCCGTCAAAACCCTTCAGTGGTATCAGATCCATGTCTGTATGCTAATCTAGGACTGCGATTAACTAATTGAAATGGTTTTAAAATACTTTTAAAAATGTTTTAAAGTTATGAGATAATTTTTAAAATATTTTTAGATGCCTTTTAAAATGTTTTAAAATTTATGTGATATTTTTTAAAGATGATTTTAAAAGCCTAAAAATTTAAGCGATAAGTTTAAAGTGATTTTAGATGATTAAACATTTTATTTGATAAATTTTTAAGCATGAAATTTTTTTAAAATGATGTTTTAAATTTATGTGATATTTTTAAAAACTGATTTTAAAAAAACTTTGAAACTTTATGCGATAAATGTTTTAGTAGCATGCATATCATATGATCCTTTTAAAACTATTATATTTTATGAGATAAAAATTAAAATATTTTAAAGTCATTATTTTAAATTTAAATGTTAAATTTAAGAAATACATGAAAAATTGTTTATTAGATAAATAATTTTATATATAATTGTTAAAGTGTAGGACACTCTTTTTATGTGTTAAAATTAGTGTAACTTTATGTTAATGGCTATGTCATCTTGTCCCTTATTTGATAACACAAGACAACCTTTTACGTTAGCCATTAAGAAATCATTAAATTTATTAATTGAATTTTAATGACATGCTATGTTTTAATAAAACATTTAACAACCCTATAAGACCTAATTCCTGATTAGGGTAGTCCCTTTAATGAAAATTTTATTTTAATTGTTATGTTTAATTCTCATTAAAGGACTTCGCTTTTAGCGTTGTTAATAAATTTATTAAAATCCTAATAACGATTAGGATAGCACGTGAACCTTATAGTTGATAAGGATTTAATAAAAGTTATTAAACAAATCCTAAAATTTTGAATTGAAGGATTCAACTAGTGGATATGATTAATTAGTTATTAATAAAAGCTTTTTAGTCTATGGCACGCATATAACAATGACAAGCTTCATTCAATGGACCATGATCCAGTCAATGTGCTTGGCTAAATTTGTTGGATCACCCTAGCTAGTCAATTCCCTGGCTGTGTTCCACTGGACCGCAATGACGCGAATCATGACTATATGACACCCTGGACTATATCTAAGTCAATAATCTTCTTCAAGATTAGCCGTCGCCCTCCTTGTTTTAGGGGTTGGCAACTATAGGACCCATGTTCCAGTTGTTGAGCTACACTCAAGCTGTGACATAGCAATATTATAAAAACCAATTTCTTAAACACATATGATGTAGTCTAAGACCTGACCCAAACCGACGTATCGTGAATACACCGAGCATCGGGGCAAGTCAGGCTAGACGCGAAAACAAGGGCCCGACTAGACTAGATATTGTGATTTGGATGAGCACACTCATGATCACAAATGGCTAGGGGTAAAAACCAATAAGAGAGTCATATCTGATATGATCGATGAAGAGTCTATCTTCCGATTACAAAGTCAAGCAATTTGTCGTGAATACACCGAGGTTGTTAGGCTCAAGGTGATTGGATCTCTAACCCATTAATTTAATTTAATTAAATCGTTCGTTATTAAAGCTTAGAACGATCGCAAAATTAGTGGGAGGGTATAGATAGATAAAAGCCAATGTATCTATATTTAATATTGAACATATGCTAAATTAGGGTAAGTTCTAAGTTTACAAATGGAATCAAATTATAATATTTTAATGGAATAAGTTAACTGGTCAAATAGGTTGATTAATTGAATATCAAGTTAAATTCCAATTGATAGAATTAATCTATATTCTCGTTGACATTAAAATAAGCTTCTAAAGAACAGACTTAAGAATATGATTTCATTAAGTTCTGGGTCCAACAAATAAATTCACGCTACAAGTCCCTCGCCTATATATGGGGCAGCTTGAACATATAGGATATTCGAAGTATGTTTCTCCCTACAACGTGTTGAGCTACACTCAAGGTTGTATGGAAAAACAATTTTGATCCGTAAAGTTCGAGAATTCGATCAAACTGTTTGAGTCGAATACGAGTGCATGAACGGTGCAAGGCTATGTATCCCAACCAGATCTGAGACAAGCAACTTGTTGAGCTACACTCAAGGTTGCAGAGCTCAGGCGTTTGGATACATGAGATGTTTGCACGGCTATTCATTTATGTTGGGCTATTTAATATCTAAATGTGATTTAGAAAAAGAAGAAGGCACTCCGGAAAGTCAATCGATTTAAATAGTTTAATTTATCATTAGTAAAGTAATAAGTAGGAGGGAATGAAAATGTGACATATTTTGATGTCACGATTTCATAATTATTGTTATACAAAAGGTTAACACATTTTGACGAATGTCATCACATTGCTTCTGAAGCAATGAGTAATATGTATAACGATAATATATATATTAAATGTTAATATATAAATACACAATATAGTAGCAAACTTATATGGAAAAATAGACTAGGTCATATCGAGAGACTAAGCTGCACAAGTCACATAAAGAGCGGTCTGACCTCTCGTATTATGAAGTCTACGGACACTTGTGAATCTTATCCTCTTAGATATAATGGCCGAAATCCATCTGTAAGACAGTGGGAGAATGAGTTGTCGAACTCAGTCTCGTACATACTGATGTACCCAAGTCTAGATTAACCAAAATAAGTTATTCTTATATTTTATTAAGACACGTGTTCTTTATGAAACACAAGTCTGATAAAATAAAGAACGAAATGAATAAAAGTATTTAAACTAATTTGATTAAATCGAATGGTCAAATACTTGGCTATATAAAATCTTGCATAATTAAAAGAAAATATGATTTTCTCTCAGGTCAAGTCTGTTAACACATCGGTGTGTTAAAAGGTATGAATCACACTTAGTTAGACTTGGAGTGATCCATAGCAAGTGACTCTGAGTTAAGTCCTCCCTCTGGGTTAAATCCCAGATAGTAATCCCTATGTTTTGATAATGTTCTATGAGGACATTATCAATAAGATATTCATTAAATCGATCATTAGGAAGTTGTATAATTACTCGAATCTCGTGAGACGAAGAGTCGAGTTAGACATCATAACTGATGATGACTTAGTCAACTTCCGGGATGAAATTCGGAGTAGTAACTCCGATTAAAAACTTGATGCAGTTAGAATAGGTCCGAGCACGGGAATAAACGTATGGACTTTAGTTTACGTGCCCAAGGAAAATGTTTCCTAATTTTCTGCAAGTAAATCTTTAAATTAAAAGATTGGTGCAGAAAGAAAATGTGAAGTACAATCATGTTGGTCGAGAACGGTTTTCATCCTAATTCCTATAAACGGATTATGATGAAACCATTTTCGCCAGCAGATGTGTACAGATCTACTCGGACCAAACTCGATGTAAATACTCATGATGACGATGAAAACTGGAACATTCGATTATACATTCGTTTTTCTAAATATGATTTAGACGAACCAACTTATATGAATCACAAAGCAAGTTTTCAAGGTCGGTGGGAGCAAACAAATTACATGTGATGCATCAACGGGATGGAATATATGTTTTGACAAAGTAATCAAAGAGTTTGACACTTTATCAAAAATGATTATGAACCATCTTAAATTAACCAGTAACTAATTTAAATTATTATCGTAAGGTACGATGAACTGGATAAGATTCAGGAAAATAAAATATTATGGATTCTGAAAGACCAAGAGAATTATTTGAATGAGATTCAAATGGTTGCTCTAACATGAACATAGAAACCTCTTAAGTCTATACTGTAGACGGTTTTAGCATATCCACTCACAAAGGCTCTACCACATGAAGTCGAAAAAACTTATGTGTAAGAACGATATGAGATTTTGAGACAAATGGACCTGAGTGCAAGTGGGAGATGTTGAGAGATGATGCCCTCGAGGCATCATATCTCTGTGTGAATAGCACAAACATCTTGTTCGAAATAACAGTAAGCTGTTTGGTATAGTTTTATCTAAGTTAATCAATAATGTAGTAAACATTAGATATTGACTTAGGTAAAATCCTGAGACTTTATGCAAGGTCATACATGTATCGAGATGAGTATCTCGATCATGGAGAAATGCTTGACCGTTTGTAGCATAAGTCTAAAATGATTCGCGGTCGTAGATGTTTCGAGACAAGGATTTCGAAACATCGGATAGACCATTATGTCTTAGTTTTCACCGTTTAGCGGTGGCGATGATCTCATGATCGTTTGACTTGGCGAAGTCGAAGACGAGACACAGGTGCTCATTAGAGAATGAGTTCACTAAATAATCCACAAGAGTTATCATATGGTTAAATTGACCAATCTGTCAATGATAACTCTTAGTGATGATAGGCAAGTTGGTCTTTTGACTTGAGGTCATTTTACGAACCTATGCGTGAACGGTACCACTTAGATCACTGACCTATCTTCGAGGCTAGGCCTGTCGAAAAGTCTTTGCTTGGGTGTCACTTGAAGCGTATGAGGAGAGTAATAACCAAGAGAGGATTCGTCTCTCCCGTTCAATGGGAGTTAGTGTCGTAGAGTTAGTTCGGTCTTTAGTAAAATCTCTGATCAGAGTATGTTGGAAGAAGTCCAACATTAGTTGACTAAAGATCAATAGAAACTAACCGGATTCAAGTTATTGGGGGGTGATAGTTTGACTGTACCCTAGATTTGATCTACACGACATAGTTTAGACGAAGAGACTATGCATGCGGAACTCATCACAGATGTAGTCAGGGTGGTCCCGACAATTCTCATGTTGATGAGCAAACCACGTAATTATGATTCTGAAACAGGGACGGTAGCCACTGCTCGTGGTCACTGTCGTATAGGGCTTCGAGCCCAACCTGTAGTAAGGGTCAGGATGTGTGGTCTTATACAGAGTGCGACCTTAGTCTAGTAATAGGTAGAATCATTAGGGAGAATTATTTGCATTTGATGCAAGGGATAAAGTATTGCAAAAGATGTTTGTAATTATCTCCTGCATTTGGGATAAATGATCCTGAGCGCAAGTGGGAGATGTAGAGGGATGTGCCCTCAGATCATTTGTATTTGATGCAAATGATAATTTAAGCTTAGATAGGGACTATTTTGCATTTGATTCAAACCAGATTAAATATGTCTTAAATTGTTTAAGACCATATTTAATATAATAAATGCAAGGAAAAGTTCACGGGTAAGACGAGAATGTCCCGGTCTAAACCCAGGTTCGAACGGCGTCCAAATCGGACTCTAAATGAGCTATTTAGAGCCAAAACAAAAAAGGGCAAAAACGCTTTTAGAAGGGGCTCAGCCCCATTCAAAGCTGGCCTGGCCCATTAGGCCGAGCGAATTTCAGCTGGCGCCAGACGTGCGTTTATATTTCATATATTTGCGCACGTATTCTTCCGTGTTTCTCCATATTTTCCGCCGTCTTTTATTCGTTTTCTCGTGTTTTCTTGTATTTTCTTGTTTTCTTTCACTTGTCCATGTTTTTTGTATATTTGCAGGAATTTACAGCATTTGGGACGTAAAACAACGATATTCTGAGTCCCCGGAGCAACGGGAGGAGTCACGCGTGATCCAGGGGGTCAAACGACCAAGATTTCCACTTTTCAGCCCCCACCCGATTGGTTGGACACAGCCAACCGATCGGGTGATGCATGCGTGTCTGACCCGGACTGAAGCTGGAGCGAAGCGCAAGGTCAACCGATCGGTTCGCCGACCGGTTCATCCCAACAAAGTTCTCGGGAAAATGGAGCTGAATTCCAACCGATCGGGTGACCTTCACCCGATCGGTTCATCTGTAGCCGATTCCTCCGAAGGACGACCCGATCACGCCACCCGCTCTCCTCTATACCCGGTTGATGCTCCCGAAGGCGACGGCCGAAGCAACAAGCCGCTCACCCGATCGGTTGACATTTCAACCGATCGGGTGGCCTTTTCGTCCCCTTTCGCGCACTGCTGCTCATTCATTGAAGATCTGCTATCATTCCAGAAAGATTTTGGGTGATCTCTTATTTTTCTAGCGTCAAAATCGTTGTTAGCTTTCCAACGATAGGTCGCATGCCCAAATCCGATTTTTCTAGATTTTTCTGGAATTTTCTGAGCGCAGCTATGTGCTGAAACTGGCTGCAGTCTGGAATTTTATTTCACCCGATCGGTTGACTTGTCAACCGACCGGGTGAGATCTGTTTCTGCGAATCTGAGCTCTCTGTTTATTCCACCCGATCGGGTGAGCTTCCACCCGATCGGGTGGGCCTTTTTTGACAGTTCTGAACCCGACCCAAGAGGGTTTTTGAGGGGTTTATAAATAGAGGTTGGGGGCACGACTTGAGAGAGTTCCTTCTCAGTTTTTAGGGATTTTTGCCCCTTTCTCTTGTGAGTTTAGATTAGGTTAGATTAGGTTTTCTCTTGTAATAAGTCTTGTATTGGATTGGAGGTTCAAAATCAAGATAAGTATTTCTTTCTCTTGTTCTCCATTTTTTGTGTTGTATTTCTTTTGCTTCATGATGAATGTTTGTATGTCTTTTGTGTTGTTTGTTTATATGTTTTTCATCATGGAGTAGTATTGACGAACCCTAATACGGGTTAGGGTAGGATTGATGCTTGGTTGTTTCATTTGACTTGGTTGCATGGCATGTGTTCGATGAAATGCGTCAATCGGGATTTCTAGCAATCTGGATCCAATTCGTATGGCAACACACTAGATGTGTTGGGGATTGGGGTCCGGTTCTTGTCCAGTCAAGATCCGCTTCGATGTATTGCTAGAAATCACATTTGACCTATTTGGCCATTAGGGTTACGCGGGGGTGTTTCATTGTCATTGGCGGGAGAAAGACCGCCTCTGACCGTCGGGCCAAGGGGGAATAAACTTGGCGGTTGACTCCCTAGCCATAGCTCACGCCCCTAGTGTAGACATGGAGTCCTCGCGCGTGGGAACGGCTTGGACGAAGTGTTGGGAGATATCATTGTGACCTTAATGCTCCCGGTTGCGGAAGGTGTTAATGGACATCTGAATGCCCACCGTCCGGAACCGAGTAGGCCTAGCGTGCTTGGCACCGACCGGAATATCGGGCCATGGACGCTAGGTACCACCTTTTGGGGCAATGTCTCACCCTGGGTCAAGTCAAATGCCAAGTGTCATGAGTGCTCTAGCCCGCGTTAGCGGGGATTCATTTCGTGTCTTTTTTCATTTCTTTCTTTTATTTCTACACTTCACCCATATCATCCGCGTAGCTAGCACACAACCTAGGTGAGGCTAGTAGCCATTCAAGCCATCCACCTCCCTGAGTTCGATAAACTCGCACCCTACACTAACCGTGCACTTGCGGTAAAACGACACCGCGCCCATACCGTAAACGGGGCGCCGGTCAAGTTTTTGGCGCCGTTGCCGGGGAGGCGTTCGGTTTGATATTAGCTTAGCTTGGGTTCGTTAGTCTACGCATAAAAACAAAAAAAAAATTCTTTTTATTTTTTTTATTTTTTTTTAAAAAATATTCAATAACCAAGAAATTTTTCCCCCACCATTATATTATCTTTTTGTTATTCTCTTGTACTATTGACGCTCCTCTCTAGTTTTCTTATTTTTGTTGTCCAGGTATCTTTGATATTACCATGTGGAGATCAAATTTCGATGCTCAGATGGGAGGATACGATCCTTATCCAGTTGTGGTTTGTGAGACTTGTGGGATGGCGGGGCACGTGTATTATGATTGCCCATTTACGCTTGAGAGCCTCCCCCCACTCCAAGGCCAAACATTTTCCCACAACCTTAGCCCAAACACCTCCCATCCATTTCCTCAACCTTATACCCCTCCGCAAACACAAGAAGAATCAAGCCTCGTGTCTCTCCTTGAAAGTGCCATGTTTAACCAAGGCCAAATATTACAAAACTTAATGGTACCAATCATCGAGCCTACACCGAGGAGAGGGGATGAAGGAGAGGATATACCCACTTCCATGGTTGAGACCACCATGCCATCGGCCACCATAGACACATCTCATGCCGATACCCCATTTTTCCATCACTACCACTTGGATGACGAAGCATTTTTTGATGATGATAGTGAGGATGTGGAGATGTATCTAGGATCTGTGGGAGATATTTCTTGTCTTGATTTGGATACCCCACATGAGTCCTATGAGAGCACTGAGGAGTTTACAGAGATTATGCATACCGACGAGGAGGATGTGCATGAGGACGAGGACACCACGACCACATACGAGGGGTCCGCTCCACATCCACCTCCAGAGCCATCTCTGTCACAGCTTCCTCCTTGGTCGGTGGTCAAACATGAGGATGTCATTCAGGACATCGGGCAGATGGAGGAGCATGAGCATATCGTCAAGGAGGATGTGCATGAGGGCTTGGATACGATCATCCACTTCATGGAGCCCGAGCCACATCTACATCTACCGTCACGCTCCACTTCTTCTGCGGCTGAGCATCTACTTGAGCATATTGCCCCTATTCAGGGAGATTTTCATACTCACTCTCACTCCACATTTGAGTCTCGCTTTTCACATCCTATTTCTTTAGACTCATATATTTTTGACACGCCAAATCTCTCGCAGGACACATGATCTACTTCCCTTGAGGTATGCTGCGGTGCGCCACTACCTGGAGAGCCACTTATCATGGAGAGCGAGGATTTGGTCATCGCTAGTACAGAGGATAGCGACCCATTCTCAGGGAGTATTCGTCACCCTTTTATTATTTTTCCATCTCATGTTGACGATTATCTCTGGGATACATTTATTTTGGGAAATAATTTCTTGCCATGGACTAATGCACCTCATCCTTTG
This sequence comes from Scilla litardierei, assembly GCA_030789695.1. Taxonomy (NCBI): domain Eukaryota; kingdom Viridiplantae; phylum Streptophyta; class Magnoliopsida; order Asparagales; family Asparagaceae; genus Scilla; species Scilla litardierei. Next base: position 562,377,994 of record CM061142.1, read on the forward strand.
CAGGTCACTGGTGGACACCAACGAGGGATGCTTGGAGGTGCATTGCTTGGGTCCATTGGCACACGTGGCACAGCGCTTCTAGCGGAGCCACAGAAGGAGCAGTTAGAGCAGCTACCTGCCCCACTTCAGATCTTGGATCCGCCTATGCTCAGGTGTATCCTAATCCAGTAGTGTAAAAATTTACCGCTTTCTAGTTTAGATTTGAATAATCTCGTCTCCTCTTATTAGCGAGGGGAGCGTATCTAGGATTTGCTTTTACATCTTAATAACCCTTCATGTCGTGCCCTTCTATCATTTCACCCCACATCCTCTTCCGAGGAGAACGAGCAGACTGTCTCTCCTGCATTCTGATTTCTTTCTTTTCTGATTTTCCCCTAGCATATTTCTACATCACATTGATCATATCATTTTGCTAGCATTGTCATGTTCAGCTTGGGGGAAATCGACTTTTGTGTGCATGTTTTCGTGTGTCGTTGTCGTGTGTTTGTGTCTTTGAGTCCTTCGTTGCATTTTATATCTTTTATTCTGTATGTTCCTTTTTCTTAATTTTCCAGTTTCGTTCGTGTATTTTTCGTGTTTTTCATTTTTTGTGTTGGTGCGTAACTCCCCCCCATTTTCATTGCCCTCCCGTATTCACTACTATTGCATTGAGGACAATGCAAGTTTCAGCTTGGGGGAGTCGCACTTCGTGCGTCATTTGTCTCTTTTTCTTCGTTATTTGAGTCGTTTTTCTCCGTGTTTTTCTTTTTCTTTTTCTTTTCTTCTTTTTATCTCTTTCTCCTAGAGATGAACCCTATGATGAATTGCCACGAAAATCACATGCGCACCTTGCACAGCTTCGATAATCACATTCACTAACCCTAGGATATCGAGTCCTCTTGCATTTCATGCATCGCGGGTCCACTTAGCTTTTTGTGAGCCGTGCATCGTGCCTAGCTGTTTGGTGTGCTTCTACTTTGTGATTTTACTTTATATACCTGTCCAGGAATGACCCCTTGATTATCATGCTTCGATCTGAATATGCGGTATTTGTTTCTACTGTCTGCTTCTTCTACATGCTATATATATATCGCACGCTTCATTTCGCATGTGTCGGGATTCCACAATCAAGGACTAGGATAACACATTTAGCCTATGCTCTGATTAGCGAGAAATATCTCCTTTGCCCAAGTGTTTAGAATCCGATTTCATTTTTATTTTACTTGGTGCAAATCCCCTCGTCGTGTACCGTTCTCCCACTTGGGAGAGTACACATGTGTATAGCCAAAAACCCAAAAATCCAAAAAAAAAGAGAAAAGAAAAGAAAAACCCAAAAAGAAAAGAAAAGAAAAATTTTGTATAGCCCAAAATCCAAAAAAAATACAAATACCCAAAACCCAAAAAAATTCCCGTGTGAATATTTTTCATTTCTACCGAGAATAAAGGGAAGGCGAGAATTTGCACCGAGTGTTCTACTCCACATCATCTCAACCCCCATCGTTTTCGAAAACACTTGGCTTAGGAATTTTTTAGCTATTATCTAGGCTATAGTGTGGTGATTTCCTAGTCCCTAGCTGTGGAGTCCCCGATGCATGATACGCTTCTATTCTTATACTCTTCTCATGCATGCTTGAGCTACTATTCACCGCAAATTCAATTCGAATCGATATTTGGGTCATATCTTGGATTTGTGTATATCGAGCTTTATTGCACAATGTAGATAGTGATACCGTTTGCTAGCACACGACCACGCTCACTCGCGCTTCACCGCGTGGGCCCACGGCACTTGTTTGGACTCACATTCCTTGGTTTAGTGTCATGTTTTGTCGTATGCTTGCTTCGTGTGGCGTGTTTGATTTTGTTGGCCCTTACGGGCGATTTAGGATTTAGAGTTCTCTTTTTCTCTCTTTCTCTCTATTTTCTCTCTCCGAGCTCCTACTCTCACTCGTCTTCCTCGAGGACGAGGAAGAGTTCAGCTTGGAGGATTTTGACGTGCGTTTATATTTCATATATTTGCGCACGTATTCTTCCGTGTTTCTCCGTATTTTCCGCCGTCTTTTATTCGTTTTCTCGTGTTTTCTTGTATTTTCTTGTTTTCTTTCACTTTTCCATGTTTTTTGTATATTTGCAAGAATTTACAGCATTTGGAACGTAAAACGACGATATTCTCAGTCCCCGGAGCAACGGGAGGAGTCACGCGTGATCCAGGGGGTCAAACGACCAAGATTTCCACTTTTCAGCCCCCACCCGATCGGTTGGACATAGCCAACCGATCGGGTGATGCATGCGTGTCCGACCCGGACTGAAGCTGGAGCGAAGCGCAAGGTCAACCGATCGGTTCGCCGACCGGTTCATCCCAACAAAGTTCTCGGGAAAATGGAGCTGAATTCCAACCGATCGGGTGACCTTCACCCGATCGGTTCATCTGTAGCCGATTCCTCCGAAGGACGACCCGATCACGCCACCCGCTCTCATATGTGCCCGGTTGATGCTCCCGAAGGCGACGGCCAAAGCAACAAGCCGTTCACCTGATTGGTTGACATTTCAACCGATCGGGTGGCCTTTTCGTCCCCTTTCGCACACCGCTGCTCATTCATTGAAGATCTGCTATCATTTCAGAAGGATTTTGGGTGATCTCTTATTTTTCTAGCGTCGGCATCGTCGTTATCTTTCCAACGATAGGTCGCATGCCCAAATCCGATTTTTCTAGATTTTTCTGGAATTTTCTGAGCGCAGCTATGTGCTGAAACTGGCTGCAGTCTGGAATTTTATTTCACCCGATCGGTTGACTTGTCAACCGACCGGGTGAGATCTGTTTCTACGAATCTGAGCTCTCTGTTTATTCCACCCGATCGGGTGAGCTTCCACCCGATCGGGTGGGCCTTTTTTGACAGTTCTGAACCCGACCCAAGAGGGTTTTTGAGGGGTTTATAAATAGAGGTTGGGGGCACGACTTGAGAGAGTTCCTTCTCAGTTTTTTAGGGCTTTTTGCCCCTTTCTCTTGTGAGTTTAGATTAGGTTAGATTAGGTTTTCTCTTGTAATAAGTCTTGTATTGGATTGGAGGTTCAAAATCAAGATAAGTATTTCTTTCTCTTGTTCTCCATTTTTTGTGTTGTATTTCTTTTGCTTCATGATGAATGTTTGTATGTCTTTTGTGTTGTTTGTTTATATGTTTTTCATCATGGAGTAGTATTGATGAACCCTAATACGGGTTAGGGTAGGATTGATGCTTGGTTGTTTCATTTGACTTGGTTGCATGGCATGTGTTCGATGAAATGCGTCAATGGGGATTTCTAGCAATCTGGGTCCAATTCGTATGGCAACACACTAGATGTGTTGGGGATTGGGGTCCGGTGCTTGTCCAGTCAAGATCCGCTTCGATGTATTGCTAGAAATTATATTTGACCTATTTGGCCATTAGGGTTACGCGGGTGTGTTTCATTGTCATTGGCGGGAGAAAGACCGCCTCTGACCATCGGGCCAAGGGGGAATAAACTTGACGGTTGACTCCCTAGCCATAGTTCACGCCCCTAGTGTAGACATGGAGTCCTCGCGCGTGGGAACGGCTTGGACGAAGTGTTGGGAGATATCATTGTGGCCTTAATGCTCCCGGTTGCGGAAGGTGTTAATGGACATGGGAATGCCCACCGTCCGGAACCGGGTAGGCCTAGCGTGCTTGGCACCGACCGGAATATCGGGCCATGGACGCTAGGTACCACCTTTTGGGGCAATGTCTCACCCTGGGTCAAGTCAAATGCCAAGTTTCATGAGTGCTCTAGCCCGCGTTAGCGGGGATTCATTTCGTGTCTTTTTTCATTTCTTTCTTTTATTTCTACACTTCACCCATATCATCCGCGTAGCTAGCACACAACCTAGGTGAGGCTAGTAGCCATTCAAGCCATCCACCTCCATGAGTTCGATAAACCCGCACCCTACACTAACCGTGCACTTGCGGTAAAACGACACCGCGCCCATACCGTAAACGGGGCGCCGGTCAGCGCCCAACACCAGTAATGCAAAAAATTAAAAGGGGCAAAGCCCCTTTCTTTTTCCCAAAGCCAGCCCGGCCCATTGGACTAGGCAAAATGCAATTAACTGGCACCCTTTTGGGCGCCAGTGTTTTCGTTTTGGGGGGCACATGCCCCCCCAGAACCGCAGCAAATTGGGGCGCACGTGCCCCCCAAGTTTGCAGGCGGCTGGGAAAGTGGGGCCCCGAGGTGGGACCCACATTTTAGGGTTCCGAACCCGAATTCTTTTGGCGGCTGCAATTTCAGTGAAGCTTGGTTTTTCGCCAATTTTGAGTCCACGTTTGAGGAGTCAAACAGACTCGGATTGACGCGCCGTTTTTTCATATACATTCACCGTTAAACACCCTTCGATTTGATAGATTGTATCAATCATGAAGCTCAACGGTGAGGGAGTTAAAATTCATGGAAGTTTAGCCTTTGTGAAAGGTAAACTACATTGAATTTATTAACTCCAAACTTTAGTCCCACATCGGTTGTGGAGAAAAGGGGAGAGTCAGCCGCCTATATAAATAGGGGCCTCCCCCTTCCTCCAAACTTGTCCCAAAGCACTAGATCTACACGTCTTCCAAAAATGTTAGAACACGCTCGGATCAAAGCTTAAATTAATTCTTCTTCTCCCTATATTTCTGCCATACTCCAAAAGGGCTCTAGCAAAGCCACGAAGGAGTTCGGATTCGGATCCGAAATCTTGGCGAAGGCTTTCACTCGCGTGAAACTTTCTTCGGCACGTGGTTGGTTCGACGACACGAGGATTGCTCGCCTCGGGTCAAGGGGCGGTTCGAGGAGCGGTTCGAGGAGCGGCTCGACGTGGGACGGAGAGCGGCTCGGAAGATGGTGCGGTACATCTTGCCAGCCCAAGGGCAAGATTCCGGGTATGTTTTTTAGAATCTTTCTGTTTAATTATTTGCAGTAGTTTAGATCCCTATTGGGGTGGTCAGATCCACCCCGAGTTGGCAGAGATCCTGGCTAAGGGTCTGGTTCCTTAGGGCTGCATGTTAATTAGATTAACATATAATTTTCTGCTGCATATTTTTTGCTTCTGTGGTCCGTCCGACTTAGGACAGGCACGGATTTTAGCCCTGCGGGTCCGTCAAAACCCTTCACTCCTAAGGCGGTTAATGTCCATCGCCATAACGAGAGGATCTGTTTCCCTAATAATGTGAGGTCGGAGTCTATATAAAGACCTTTCTTCTCGGAATTCGCTTTCCCCTTCACCCATTCATTCTCATTGTCCTCGATTTTCTCGAACTCCCTCTTTACCAGTTGACCCCGAACTCAATTGGAGCTTTAGTCTGCTTCACTGTGCTCTGCTTATTGAATGGGGTGGAGCCGTCATTGGTACTCTTCTGTTACTTCTTCCAGGTAAGGCTCTCTTCCTCCAGTGTATGGTACTATATCACTACTAGGAGGAAGAAACACATCGTATTGGAGCTTCTGAGCTCTATTCATGAGTGGATGGAGAACTTCGTTTTCGTGACCTTCCCTGTCGAAGCAACATTCTTCACCCATTGAGGTCATCTTGGCCCTACAGATCTAGAAGAAGAGGTCATTTCGAGTCAAAGGGGCTTAGGCAATATGACCATGACTAGACATCATCGAAATTGAAACTAAGGAGATCTCCATGAGCCATCTCATGTGATGTCCTATCATCATGAACGTTAACAAAGGGAACGATCTAAGCAACAAGAGCCAAAGCACACCCATGAATGAGAACAGCATCACAAACAATAAAATTGAAATGCTGGAAGCAATAACACAAAGTATTGAATATTACCTTACATGTTTTGATGATATACATGTAAGGTAATAATGCAAGTAATCTAAATGATTTAGATCATGCAGATTAAAACAGAAAATTAAAAATTTTCTATACTAACAATCGACTTACCCCTAATGCAATACTAAGATGAACAACTGAATAAAAACCATAACTTTATGCAAGCATCCTCAATAAATACTTGCAGATCCAAAACTTTTTCGGTGAAGACCAAACGCATCGCGTGCTCCTCTCCAACTAGCGCCTTAGATGAATCACAGGATGAAGAACACATCCACAATTTACGAGCCCTCCAAGAACTCAAACTTCCCTCCAAGCTTAGCTAGATCGAGGAAAAAGGAGAAGGGAAAACTTATTGTTACGGCCTGATGGCTGCCCAGAATATAAAGGCCCAAATAGTTGAAGCCTAAGCGAATAGCTCACCGACCAGCTGGAACAAGAGCGAGCCCAAATGAGAAGCTCGCCCCGCTAGCGAGAAGTATGCCCAGCCGATCGGGAAGCTCGCCCTACAAATCGAGAAAGAGGCTCGCCCAACTAGTCAAGCGGGAAGCTCGCCAACCAAGCGCAGAGATCGACCGGCACGACGAAGCTCGCTCTACCAACTTAGACAAGAGGGTTGACTGGAGGAAGCTTGGGATCTCGAGCTTGGATGCCAAGCTCAACTATCTCCTAGGGTGACCCTCGACGACCTGGCAGCCTATAAATATCTCTTACTGAGTGACGTAGGGCCACCTACGCCTCCAATTAATGCCCAAGGTTAAAGAAGAGAACTGATGGTCACCCATCGCGTCCCCATTAATGACCGATTAAGGTGGTGAAAAAATATCTCTGACACTCTCGTAAACCCATCACATTCCCATTAATACCCCACCTAAGCAGAAGCGACAGCTGATTGGATGGTGATCAACCGACTCTCCCACTATAAATACCCCCATCCAGCCAGCAATGAGGGGGTTGGTTTGTAGAAATCTTTAACTCTCATTCATACACAAGTCGGATATCATCCATATATCTGTGCCTTCCTCATAAGCTCACCACGTTAGGTCGTCCTGCACTAAGATTGGCCAGCGTGTCCAGCCTCCTACTAAAAATTCTCCTACTGACTTTACCATCAGAGAGGCCACGGATTGACAACCAATCCAGCCTTTCTAACAAGCTGCTCGTTGTGCAGGAAGCTCGGCCAATCTCCCAAGCGGTCGGCGACCCTGAAGTGACCTTGGACCCATCATCGGCAGATCGATTTTGTCACGCCCCGCTTCCCAAAAACGTGGAGGCGAAGCGTGAGAAGGTCCGCTCAGACTTGAAGCTACAAAGCTTAAGTCCGATAAGCGTCAATCACTTTAAACTGCAGGTCCTTGCAACGCGAAACGAAACAAAGATAATAATAACGAAAAGAGACAAAGAAACATCATCAGAATATCCATAATAATAAATCTCAACATCGCAGAAAAAGCCACCAGGCTAAAATAAAAGAGTCTAAAAGAGGCCCAGCATGGCCAACAAAAGTACAAAGATACGAAAACAAAGAAATGGTGCAAGCACCGACAACTAACAGCAACCTAAAGCAAAGCAAGTAAAATCAGTCTCTAAGACTGGTCTCCGGTGTCCTCAAACTCCTCGACGAACGTAGGCTCGGGCTCAGCGTCAGCAAACACCTCGTCCTCAGCAACTGTCTCTGGCTCAGGGTCTAACATGTGACACCCAAAAGAGCAAGGGGCACATGTCAGCAAGTCTGGAAGACTTGTGCAAGGAAACTAAAAGTAGGTGAAAGTAAAGCAACCTAGCAGTTCTAGCATGATGCAATGACATGGCAGTTAAAGTAATGAGTGCAACAGGTAAAGTAAAGTAAAGTAAAGTACGAGCATGGCATGGCATTCACAAGACAAGTTCATGACAAGTAAAGTAAGCACCTCGTGCACAGAGATTCTGTCTTTTGGCTAGAGTGGCTGCGCGGGCCAACTCCTAAGCTCAAGCAACCGTTTATCCCTACCCCTCCACGTGTATCGAGCCAGGGCCTTACCCCCGAACTTGAAATGCTCGCTTCTGGATCACGAGCCAGGAAGTGTTTTAAACAAGTATGGCGTAGGGGTGCACCTAGCCGGACAAGGAGTACGAGTACAAGTATTGTAGCGTGTGCTACTAATGCGACATTCAATGCATGGATGACATGGCAAGTAGTAAAGCGTACAGGTAAGGAAAGTAAATGTGACAGTTTAGTATGCATGAATGACAAGTTTAAAGGGTTGGATCTAGCTTCGTTGTCAAGCTAGATCAATTAGGTGACGGATCTAGTTTCGTTGTCAAACTAGATCAAGTAGGCATCTAGCCAGCTATCATTTCACTGACTAGTCTCTTTTACGCTAAAAACAAGGAAGTGGCCTAAAAACATGGCCCTAAACAAGATTTGGCAAGTTTCACTTGCCTGCAACTATCACGTCAAGAAAACGCCATCCAACGAGTCCAAAGTCACGATTCCTACGTGCACAAGTCCACCGGCCTACATCCGTTTTATTAATCTTGATTAGTGATTGCTAAAACATTTAAAATACTTTAAAATACTGATTTTTAGTCTTGGTTAGCATGCAATTTGGTTGGGGGTCCTATGGGTGCAAAACGTTACCTCAACACGACGCGAAAGCTACACCGGCGTCGGGTAGCGACACCGGGGGTTGGAATAAAAGATCGCGCTCCAAGTCCAGATTCCAATTAGAATCCTCGCTAGAAATTTCAGAGCAACCAACCCGGGCGACGATTCCAGATTTCAAAGCTAGCACGTGCGACGACGGGCTACGACGTGCGACGACGTCGTATGCGGCAAGTCGTCAAAGAGAACGCACCTAGGTGGGGCCCACAGTAGTCCTAGGGACCTTTGGGGGACCCACAATACCTCTGGAGAACTTGGGGGGCCCACGGAGGCAAGTGGTGCGACGGATGCGGGGTTGCGACGAATGACTCTCGGTCGTACAGCCTCGGTGCGGGGAGATCATTCGGTCGCTGCGGGGGAACGGGGCTGTGCGGCGCTTGGGGGTGTGCAGCAGCGCGGGTGCGGGGGCCTCCTTCGGTCAGATCAGTAGGGAGGGTCGGTCGTGCGCTTGGATGCGAAGGCTGCGACGTTGCAACGTTGCAGCGTTGCAATCGTCGGTCGGTGCGGGCGACCCGATCGGTCAGGCGCTGTGCGGAGCGGGGCGACAAGGCGGGGTCGATGCGGAGCGCTGTGCGGAGCGGATGCGAGCGGGGTGCGGGCCAAGCCCTCGGTCAGACCGAGGGAACGGAGCGGGGCGAAGCACTGTGATGCGAGCGGCGATGGCTGCGGGGGCGGCTAGCGGTCGGAGCGGGGAAATTTGGTTGGTTTTCTCGGTCAGAGCGGGGGCTGAACGTCGCAACGTCCAATTTGGGTTTTGGAAGAGGCTAGGGCTAATTTCTTGCGAAAATAGGTCTTCCTAGGGGTTGCTTATATAGTATAGATGGGTTGACTTGGTCTAGGGCTAAATCTAATAGGATTAGAAGTTTAAAATAATTTAAAATTTGAAATTCAACTTCTCCAACTCACCCAAGGATTTGACTTGGTCCAAATGAGCTGGAAATTGGCTCAAAAATTCTTTAAAACGTTTAAAACTCAAATAAATTTTATTTGGCCGAAAATAATTTATAAATTAATTATTAAAAATAATATAAAACTTGTTAAAAATATAAATGTGGTCAAATAAACTCCAAAAATTATAAAATAAATATCGTGGTGATCGTGATGACGAAAGTGAGCTAACTAAGAAGACAGATCTCAAATTCGACGTCGGACGACGAAACTAAAAATAGAAACGTCTCCCGTCAAAAGTGAAAATCGTCACGTCTCATCGAGTAAGTTTAAATTGTGGAAAAACGACTCGAGAAGTGTCGTTCCAAGATAGTGCCACTATTTAATACTCTCAGAGACGTTCACAACGGCATATCACACAAAAGTGTTCACAATCAAATAAAATCTAAAATAAACACGTGCACGACCAAAAGCACGTGCACGAACAAAGTACAACGAAAACGTACCGTTACATCCTCCCCACCTTAGAAATGATTCCGCCCTCAGAATCAACATCAAGCACTGCTCGGGAAAAGGTGCGGGAAACGCTCTCTCATCTCATCTTCACGCTCCCAGGTGGACTCACCAGGGGAACCGTGACGCCACTGCACTCGAACCAAGTCGACGGTCTTATTCCTCAGTTGCTTCTGTCGACGATCTAGAATCTCAACGGGCTGCTGATCATAAGACAGATCCGGACGAACCGTAATCTCCGAGAAATCCACAGCGTGAGAGGGATCACTAACGTATCGACGTAACTGAGATACGTGAAATACGTCGTGAACTCCCACAAGCGACGGTGGAAATGCCAAGCGATAAGCCACAGCTCCAACTTTCTCCATAACATCGAACGGTCCAATGAACCTCGGACTCAGCTTGCCTCTCTTCCCGAATCGAATAACTCCGCGGTTCGGAGAAATCTTCGGGAATACATGATCGCCAGGCTGAAACTCCAAAGGCCTCTGTTTAGCATCTGCCCAATGCTTGAAACGGTCTTGCGCAATCCTCAGCTTCTCTCGAATATTCCTCACAACATCCACGGCCTCCACGATCATCTCTGGTCCTAACAGCTCCCGATCTCCAACGTCATCCCAGCTCAGTGGCGATCGACATTTCTTTCCATATAGCGCGGCGAAAGGTGCCATTCCAATACTCGCCTGGTAGCTGTTATTGTAGGCAAACTCAACGTGATGGAGATGATCCTCCCAAGATCCCTTAAAGTCCAGCATGCAAGCTCGCAACATATCCTCCAATATCTGAATCGTCCTCTCGGACTGGCCATCCGTCTGCGGGTGGTACGCCGTGCTGAACCTCAGACTCGTACCCAAGCTCTTCTACAGACTCTGCCAAAACTGAGATGTGAATCTCGTGTCTCTGTCCGACACGATACTCACAGGGACTCCGTGAAGTCGTACGATCTCCTGCACGATTCACGTTACATCACTATCTAAACCAGTAAAAGGAAATAGAAATGGAGAGTAAACGAATTTACCTCCATGTATCTCTTCGCTAGCGTCTCGGTAGACTGTCCTACTCGAAAAGGAATAAAGTGCGCAGATTTGGTCAATCGGTCTACGATCACCCAAATCGCGTCGTTCTGCTTCGGACTCCGAGGTAGTCCAGTCACGAAATCCATAGTGATGTGCTGCCACTTCCACTCCGGAATCGGAAGCGGTTGTAGCAACCCTGCCGTACGCTGATGCTCCGCCTTTACTTGTTGGCAAACCAAACACTTGGCTACACTCCGAGCCACACTCCTCTTCATTCCATGCCACCAAAAGTTCAGACGAAGATCCTTGTACATCTTGGTCCCACCAGGATGCACAGAATACGGCGAACTGTGTGCCTCCACCAATAATTCCTCTCTGATATCTCCAGCTGGCACACACAACCTAGCTCCAAATCTCAGCGAACCATCCTCGTGAATCAAGAAGTCAGTCCGCAGACCGGCTTCCACCTGCTCCCGAATCTTCACCAGCTTAGCACCTCCAGCCTGACCAGCTTTGATCCTATCCACGATCGTCGATTGTATCTGCATGCTCATCATCGAAGAAGTCTCTCCAGGAAGAATGATCTCGATACCAGTCTCGCAAAAATCCTGCTGCAATCTCCACTGCGAGGTCAACATCATCACCGCTGGGAGTCTGCTCAGCGCGTCCGGAACCACATTCACCTTGCCAGGGTGATAATGCAAGTCAATCTCATAGTCTGCCATGAGCTCCAACCATCGACGCTGTCGCATGTTGAGCTCCTTCTGCGTAAAGATATACTTCAAGCTTTTGTGATCGGTGAAGATATTCACCTTCTCACTCAGCAGGAAGTGCCTCCAAATCTTCAGCGCAAACACGACAGCAGCCAACTCCAAATCATGTGTCAGGTAATTCTTCTCATGAGCCTTAAGCTGACGAGAAGCATACACAACCACATGCCCATGCTAATGCAACACACATCCTAAACCTTTACCAGAAGCATCGCAAAAGATCTCGAATCCTCCACTCCGATCAGGCACAGCAAGTACAGGGGCAGTCGTCAATCTCTCCTTCAGAATACCAAAAGCCTTCTCGCAATCATCAGACCAAACATAAGGCACATCCTTCCGCGTAAGTCTGGTCATCGGCTCAGCAATCCGAGAAAAGTCCTTAATGAAACGTCGGTAATAGCCTGCAAGTCCAAGGAAACTCCGAATCTCTGACGCCGACTGCGGAACCGGCCACTCTCTGATAGCCACAATCTTCTCGGGATCCACAGAAATTCCGTCACCAGACACTACATGCCCGAGAAAGGCAACTCTATCCAGCCAGAACTCGCACTTGGAATACTTAGCATACAAACGATGCTTCCTCAAAATTTCCAACACTGTCCTCAAGTGCAAGGCATGCTCTTCCTCCGACTTTGAATAGATCAGAATATCGTCAATGAAGATGACGACGAACTTGTCTAAGAAGTCATAGAAGACCAGATTCATCAGGTTCATAAAGACTGCGGGCGCATTGGTTACGCCGAAGGGCATAACCACGAACTCGTAGTGACCATACTTCGTCCTGAACGCTGTCTTCGGGATGTCGTCCTTCTTCACCTTAAGCTGATGGTAGCCACTTCTCAAATCCAACTTAGAGAACACCCTCGATCCTCCGAGCTGATCAAAGATGTCATCTATCCGTGGCAAGGGATATTTATTCTTGATAGTCACAGCATTCAGCTCCCGGTAATCCACACACATGCGACGCGAGCCATCCTTCTTCTTTACCAGCAACACCGGTGCTCCCCACGGAGACACACTGGGATTGATGTATCCTTTCTGCAAAAGCTCGTCCAGCTGCCTACGCAACTCCTCCAACTCTGCTGGAGCCATCCGATACGGTGCCTTCGAAATAGGCTGCGCTCCCGGAACAAGGTCGATCGAAAACTCGAGAGCTCGGTCGGGTGGCAGTCCAGACATCTCCTCGGGGAAGACGTCGTCGAATTCACATACCACAGCTGGTCTATCCTGCTCCATCTGCATAGCAACAAGCTCTACTGGTCTGGCCCGAAACCTGACAGGGCCAAGTGAACTGCTACCTCTACTGAACTCAAACACCGGATGTCCGGGGATCTCGAACACCACCTTCTTCCTCCGACAATCGATCGTAGCATAGAAGCTCGCAAGCCAATCCATCCCGAGCACGGCATCGTAGTTGATGATGTCATGGACAATAAAGTCAGCGTAAAGCTCATGTCCACAAACCACCAAAGGGCAAGAAGCGCACCCACGATGCACCGAGATCACGCCATTTCCCGTAACGATGTTCCAACTCTTGGGAAGAGGGGAAGTCGTCAAGGAATGCTTCTCCACGAAGCTCCGAGAAATAATGCACATCGATGCACCTGAGTCAAAGAGGACTCGTGCAGGAAATGTGCACACCAAAATCACACCTAACAACAATCTAACAATCAAACCCTATTCTAACAAACAATCATATACAATCAAACAAACATAAGCTAACAATCAACTATCTTAGGAAGGAATCAACTAGTTTGAGAGTTACCTGTGATAACCTCATCCACAGCCTCGCTCTCCACTGCCGTCATCAGATAGGCCTGCCTCCTCGGCTGCACGGCCTGCTGAAAGGCCTGCCTCTGAGGAGCGAGAGGTGCTCCACGACCTGCAGGTACAGGTGCTCTCTGCTGCAACGGCTGTGCGGCAACGGGATCCTTCCAAGGTAGTTTAGAACTCGGGCAATCCTTCATAGCATGAGTAGGATCTCCACAAACCAGGCACTGTCCCAACATCTTCCTACACTGATCCTTGATATGCCTGGTCTTGCCACAGAAATGGCAAGTCTTCAGAGTAGGCCCACCTGGCCTCTTGAACTGCACCGTCTGACTAGGTCTGGTCCCAGGCCTAACCACTCCTCTGACCTGCTCCATAGGCCTCTTCCCAGCTCCAGAAATCAGTCCTCTCTTCTGCTTCGCAATCCTCTCCTGTCTCCGAGCAGCTACCAGCAACTTCTGATATGACTCCATGTCCGTCGTAGACACCAGACTCTGCAAGTATAGAGAAAGACCCTGCAGAAACCTCTGAGCCTTCTCCTCAGCATCCTCCACCATCTTCGGCGTGAAGCGGCTCAGTCTAGTAAACTCCTGGTGGTACTGGTCCACCGTCAGACTCCCCTGCTTTAGCTCAATGAAGCGCTGCAACATCTCCCTCCTGGCAGCCTTCGGAAAGTACTCCTCATCGAATCTAGACTTGGAAGTAGCCCAAGGTATGGGGCTCACCAGCAACTCCTCCTCTGCATCCCACCAGTTTCGGGCATTATCTTTAAGCTGCCTCTTCACCAGATCAACCCATCCAGCCGGGTTGACCTTCGACATCTTCAGATTATCCTCGGTATTTCTGATCCATCAAAGTACGTCGGGCCCAGCTCCCGAAACTGCTTCGCTCCTGGCTCGTGGCGAGGAGCACTCTGAGTGTTCTGGAGCATGCCCTGCTGCACCTGCATCATCTGATGCATCATCCTCATGATCTCAGCATTGGTGGGCTCTCTATCCGGCTCCTCAGCACGATTGGGCCCACTGCCAGATCGGGTCTGTCGTCGTCCAGCCATCTAAGGACATAGAAAACGAACAAACAAATTAGACTCAAAGCTTAATGACTTGGATGTTGCAATTTATTTAATGGATATTCCGTTTATTATCGTTGTTCCGTTAGTTCGCAATCACAAGAAGGACCTGCATGGGCCACCAACAAAACCTGTCACGCCCCGCTTCCCAAAAACGTGGAGGTGAAGCGTGAGAAGGTCCGCTCAGACTTGAAGCTACAAATCTTAAGTCCGATAAGCGTCAATCACTTTAAACTACAGGTCCTTGCAACGCGAAACGAAACAAAGATAATAATAACGAAAAGAGACAAAGAAACATCATCAGAATATCCATAATAATAAATCTCAACATCGCAGAAAAAGCCACCAGGCTAAAATAAAAGAGTCTAAAAGAGGCCCAGCATGGCCAACAAAAGTACAAAGATACGAAAACAAAGAAATGGTGAAAGCACCGACAACTAACAGCAACCTAAAGCAAAGCAAGTAAAATCAGTCTCTAAGACTGGTCTCCGGTGTCCTCGAACTCCTCGACAAACGTAGGCTCGGGCTCAGCGTCAGCAAACACCTCGTCCTCAGCAACTGTCTCTGGCTCAGGGTCTAACATGTGACACCCAAAAGAGCAAGGGGCACATGTCAGCAAGTCTGGAAGACTTGTGCAAGGAAACTAAAAGTAGGTGAAAGTAAAGCAACCTAGCAGTTCTAGCATGATGCAATGACATGGCAGTTAAAGTAATGAGTGCAACAGGTAAAGTAAAGTAAAGTAAAGTACGAGCATGGCATGGCATTCACAAGACAAGTTCATGCAAGTAAAGTAAGCATCTCGTGCACAGAGATTCCGTCTTTTGGCTAGAGTGGCTGCGCGGGCCAACTCCTAAGCTCAAGCAACCGTTTATCCCTACCCCTCCACGTGTATCGAGCCAGGGCCTTACCCCCGAACTTGGAATGCTCGCTTCTGGATCACGAGCCAGGAAGTGTTTTAAACAAGTATGGCGTAGGGGTGCACCTAGCCGGACAAGGAGTACGAGTACAAGTATTGTAGCGTGTGCTACTAATGCGACATTCAATGCATGGATGACATGGCAAGTAGTAAAGCGTACAGGTAAGGAAAGTAAATGTGACAGTTTAGTATGCATGAATGACAAGTTTAAAGGGTTGGATCTAGCTTCGTTGTCAAGCTAGATCAATTAGGTGACGGATCTAGTTTCGTTGTCAAACTAGATCAAGTAGGCGTCTAGCCAGCTATCATTTCACTGACTAGTCTCTTTTATGCTAAAAACAAGGAAGTGGCCTAAAAACATGGCCCTAAACAAGATTTGGAAAGTTTCACTTGCCTGCAACTATCACGTCAAGAAAACACCGTCCAACGAGTCCAAAGTCACGATTCCTACGTGCACAAGTCCACCGGCCTACATCCGTTTTATTAATCTTGATTAGTGATTGCTAAAACATTTAAAATAATTTAAAATACTGATTTTTAGTCTTGGTTAGCATGCAATTTGGTTGGGGGTCCTATGGGTGCAAAACGTTACCTCAACACGACGCGAAAGCTACACCGGCGTCGGGTAGCGACACCGGGGGTTGGAATAAAAGATCGCGCTCCAAGTCCAGATTCCAATTAGATTCCTCGCTGGAAATTTCAGAGCAATCAACCCGGGCGACGATTCCAGATTCCAAAGCTAGCACATGCGACGACGGGCTACAACGTGCGACGACGTCGTACGCGGCAAGTCGTCAACGAGAACGCACCTAGGTGGGGCCCACAGTAGTCCTAGGGACCTTTGGGGGACCCACAATACCTCTGGAGAACTTGGGGGGCCCACGGAGGCAAGTGGTGCGACGGATGCGGGGTTGCGACGAATGACTCTCGGTCGTACAGCCTCGGTGCGGGGAGATCCTTCGGTCGCTGCGGGGGAACGGGGCTGTGCGGTGCTTGGGGGTGTGCAGCAGAGCGGGTGTGGGGGCCTCCTTCGGTCAGATCGGTAGGGAGGGTCGGTCGTGCGCTTGGATGCAAAGGCTGCGACGTTGCAACGTTGCAGCGTTGCAATCGTCGGTCGGTGCGGGCGGCCCGATCGGTCAGGCGCTGTGCGGAGCGGGGCGACAAGGCGGGGTCGATGCGGAGCGCTGTGCGGAGCGGATGCGAGCGGGGTGCGGGCCAAGCCCTCGGTCAGACCGAGGGAACGGAGCGGGGCGAAACGCTGCGATGCGAGCGGCGATGGATGCAGGGGCGGCTAGCGGTCGGAGCGGGGAAATTTGGTTGGTTTTCTCGGTCAGAGCGGGGGCTAAACGTCGCAACGTTGCGACGAATCGTCGCAACGTCCAATTTGGGTTTTGGAAGAGGCTAGGGCTAATTTCTTGCGAAAATAGGTCTTCCTAGGGGTTGCTTATATAGTATAGATGGGTTGACTTGGTCTAGGGCTAAATCTAATAGGATTAGAAGTTTAAAATAATTTAAAATTTGAAATTCAACTTCTCCAACTCACCCAAGGATTTGACTTGGTCCAAATGAGCTGGAAATTGGCTCAAAAATTCTTTAAAACGTTTAAAACTCAAATAAATTTTATTTGGCCGAAAATAATTTATAAATTAATTATTAAAAATAATATAAAACTTGTTAAAAATATAAAAGTGGTCAAATAAACTCCAAAAATTATAAAATAAATATCGGGATGATCGTGATGACGAAAGTGAGCTAACTAAAAGACGGATCTCAAATTCGACGTCGGACGACGAAACTAAAAATAGAAACGTCTCCCGTCAAAAGTGAAAATCGTCACGTCTCATCGAGTAAGTTTAAATTGTGGAAAAACGACTCAAGAAGTGTCGTTCCAAGATAGTGCCACTATTTAATACTCTCAGAGACGTTCACAACTGCATATCACACAAAAGTGTTCACAATCAAATAAAATCTAAAATAAACACGTGCACGACCAAAAGCACGTGCACGAACAAAGTACAATGAAAACGTACCGTTACAGATTTCCTTGGCGTTTTAGCCTCTGCTAAAACCTAATTAACCTGTAATCACCGTACCCTCGTTTCCCCTTTGTATAAATCTCATTGTTAGGTAGATTTGACCCGCAACAATTGGTGTCTTCTGTGGGAAAGAAGGGTTACACCCATGTCAGGCTCTGCATGTACTCACTGCAATTCTCGTCATGGCAAGTTGCCCGACGTTACCCCACAGCCACCTCCAAAAAAATCGAGAATGACTCGAGGCCCTAATCAATGACACCCTGAGGCTGCCCTTGGCTGAGGTGCCTCGTTCTCCCAGGAGGACTCCTCCGTTGGACCTGCCCCTTGAGGGGTCGGCGGCTGTTATTCAGGCAGTGGCCAACAAAATCCATGCGAACTTCGTGGCATACACCAAGCTGATGGAAGACTGGTTCGTCGCCAGACCCAAGGGACCCCATCTACTCCAAGGCCCCTCTAGGCCCTCAAACGTGAGGCGGGACCTCCTCCCCCAATTTGAAGAGGAAGCGGTCGCTCGACAGAGGCAGCTCGACGAGTGAGCGACCGTTTGAAAATGATGTCTGATCATCGCCACACAGGAGAGGCTCTGAGAAGGAAGCCGAGGAGTCCCCCATGTGGCGGCCCAGGGAGTATGAAATTCTCCTAGGCTGAGTCTCACTCCTGGAAGTCATCAGCATCGAAGCCCATGGAGTGCAAGACAAAAAGAGCACCCGCATCAGAGAAGAAGTCCACGTCGGTCAGGACACCGTTCTCTTAGGCGTAATGATCGATGACGATGAAGCTGTGACAGGAGCATAACCCCCAAAGAGCGAGAGAGAGGGACACCCCTGAGCACCGAGGTGGCTCATCATGTGGTTCCGATCAGTGGTGGGGAGGTCAGGGCGGCCGGAACATCCCCCTAAGGTCGCCTACACCTCCCCCCTGTTGGATACAACATGTAGTTGGATACAACGATCGATGACTTCGTGTTTGATGATAACCAACATGTGTGAACGATTTAATGTGTGTGCTAAGTGTTTTCAGGAATGGCACTCTCGCAAATACTCAAAGAGAGACTAAGTAAAAGTGATGGAGAATTTGCCATGCATTAGCAAAGTGGACTAAGTCAAAGATGGAGATAATGGCTACAAATATTGGACTAAGTCAAAGATGGGAGGATAAGGAGGAAATCAATTCAAATCCATATTTGAATTGATTCAAATCAATTGGTGCATAAATCAAATCCTAAAGCCATGCAAATTGAAGACTTGGTCAAAGATGGAGAGATATGGAGAATCTTATGCAAATCAATATAAGAGATTAAATGAGATCTTATTTGAAATCCTATAGCTATTCAAATTCAAATCTTATAGCCATCCATATTCAAACTCCATATCCATGTGATTCATTTAAATCCTATTCAAGTTAGGATTTCTTCCAATCTCAATCAATTATGGGATTCTAGTTGATTCTATTATATTCCATCCTCTCCTATATAAACCCATATTTAAAGAAGAGATAATTTGATAGAGGGCAACCCAAAACACCGAGAGAAAATTCGGCCATACCCTCATCCCTTGCACAACTAATTCAAAGCCATCTTTCTCCTTGCTTAACCTAGTAGGGATCTCCATTGCCAAAGCTCCAAGGCCAAAGCTCCATTGCCCAAAGCTTCAAAGCCATCTTCCCATATCCAAAACCAAAGCCAAAAGCTCCAAGTAACCAAGGCCGCAACATTTCCAAGCATCCCTCCCTTGCGCCACTAGTTGAAAGCTCCATTCCTACCCTATTACACAAGCTTCATAGTCCCCCTCTCCTTGGCCGCAACTTTCAACCCAAGAGCTCCATTGCACCTTGAAGCTTAAAAGATCTCCATAGGCCTCAAGTTATAGAGGAGGAATCCATAGGCCACAAGTTTCAAGCTCCTTCCATTGTCGTTAGCTTCAAGTGACAACTTCAACAAGCAAGGAGCTCCGCTCCTCTTCCCTTCATTGCGTAAGCCACCACAAGCACACATCTTCATGGCCGCAACATAGAAAGGATAAAACTTCGACAAGGCCGCAAACTTCACAGAGGGACATGACGTTGGTGACTACATCATGTCAGATACGATCTGACCTGAGCTGATTGACAGAGACGACTACACCATCACTGAGCTATTCTAAACTCATATTTATTTATCTTTGTGTATTGGTGTATAGATCTCTGTAGGGGAAACTTTACCATACTGGTTTTGGGGTCTTGTCTAGTGTGGTACTAGACAAGAGGGACTTGACTAGTTGGGACTAATTAAGTGAGAGCTTATATTAGGATTAGTTTTGTTTAGCACTGGTGGTGTGCAGGTACTGAGAGCCAGGTGAGTGTAGAGTGGGTGCTTTAGCTACAGGTTGTACCATTAACATTATTAATCTAATATTTGCTTTCGGGTCTGGACGTAGGTCGTGGGTGCGACCGAACCAGGATAAATCTGCTGTATACTGTGTGCTTAATTATATTTACTCTGCATCTGCTATATCTGACTGTGATTGCTCGTGGGTTGCACGAGAATTTTTATTAGCCTATTCACCCCCTCTAGGCTTAGATCCAGATCCAACACCCCCTATCCCAAAGAGGCCAACCCACTGACCAAGAGGGTAATCTCAACCCCGATACCTCATAAGTTCAAACTCCCTCAGTTTGAATTGTATGATGATTTGGGCAATCCCATAGAGCATGTGCAGCGGTACTGGGGGGTCATAGAGATTCAAGGAGCAGATGACATGCTCCTTTGTCGAGCTTTCCAGACGACATTGAAGAAGTCGACGGTGGAGTGGTACTACGGCTTGCCCGACCGGTCCGTCGACTCGTTCGATGATCTGTCATGTAAGTTCTGTCTGCAGTTCTTGGCCGGACGAAGAAGGAGGGAATCCTCATACTATCTATTCACGGTAGTCCAAAAGGAGGGGAAAACTCTCCAGAAGTTCTTCCTGAAGTGCTTCAATGAAGAAAGGCTCAGCATGACGAACTGCGGAGATGATCTCATCATGGTTGCCTTCAAGAAGGGGCTGGCCAATCGAAGTCTACTCAAATCTCTGCTCCACGATCTGTTGGCCGACCTCGACGCTCTCTTCTCCTGGGTGGAGAAGTTCATGCTTAGTAAGGAAGCTGTGGAGGCTATGAAGGAGGTCGTACAGGCCTAAGTACCCCGCGTTGAAGGGCGGCTGAAGGACCGACCGAGGCAGGATGGTAGCCCCTGAGGGCATGACCAAGACCGCCCACGAGGGCACGATCAAGGAGGCGATCGAGGGCACGATCGAGGAGGCCCACGGGAGCGGAACCATCCTAGCCTGTTGAGGGGGTTCTCCGACACCAGGAACCCCGCTCTGAAGCACAAGCTCGAGAGAGTGCCAGAGGCTCACTACATGAGACTCAACACCCCCTTGGTGGAAGTGATGATAGCGGCTCTGGCGGCCAAGCTTCTCAGAGATGTACACTGGAGATGATGAAAAATCCCAACAGGAAAAATCAACAGAAGTATTGTCGGTATCATCGAGACCATGGGCATGATACCGACGAGTGCTACTCCTTAAAGAGGGACATTGAGCGGCTGATTCAGGACGGACATCTCAGGAGATTCGTCGACAAAAGAAGACCGGGGTGCGAGGGAGAAGCACCCGCAGGAGTTGTTCGGCCGACCCAGCCTAGACCGCCAAGCAAGTTGCCCACCAAATGACCGAGCCGGTCATGCGTGTGAATGAAATATGTGGCAGACCGGCCTTGGGTGGCACATCAGCATTGGCTCGGAAGACCTACGCTCGACAGGTCATGACAATGGACATTGGTGCAAGGGCACAGCGAATGAGGGTAGTCCGTCCCCCATCTCCTTTTCTGACGACGACCTGGAGGGGGTCCAGCTACCACATGAAGATGACGTCGTCATCGAGGCTTTCATTAGGCCGGCCATCGTAAGCAGACTATTGATCGACACCGGTAGCTCATGTGATATCGTGTTCTTGTCCACGATTAAGAAGACGGGGCTGAAGGATGCAGAGCTGAATCCATGATCAGGCCCAATCATCGGCTTCACCGGCCTTTTGGTGCCCATTGTTGGAGTGCTAACCTTGCCCATGACCCCGGGGGAGAAACCGAAGGTTGTCACTCAGATGACACAGTTTGTTGTCGTCGACATTGATTTGGCATACAAAGGCATTATTGGGCGGCTCTACATGACCGCCATGGAAGTTCTCACCTCGCTGTTGCATCATATGGTGAAGTTCCAGACTCTGCAGTGAGTTGGACATGTGCGAGGATGCCAGAAGCTCTCCCGAAGCTGCTATGTCTGCTCCACCAAGCACAAAAGGACCGAGCAAGCCCTGCCGATCGATCACTTTGACGATTGAGAAGATTTTGTTGGTCGACGGCCAGCTCCAGTGGAGGATGTGGAGAAGGTGCCGATGGCAGAGGAAGAGGGCAAAATCATGTCTATAGGCACAAAGTTGCCCATCGAGCTGAGGGTGGGGCTTGTAGACCTCCTTAAGACGAATGCAGACATCTTTGCATGGTTGTCCGTAGACATGCCTGGTGTCGACGCACCGGTGATCACCCACAAGCTACATGCGTAGGAGAAAAGATTATGGTGAAGAAGCAGAGCATGGGAGAAGAAAAGATGCGGGCTGCAGACGATGAGGTAGATCGGCTCTGTAAGGCCGGATTCATCCGAGATGTAAACTACCCAGACTGGCTCGCCAATGTGGTAATGGTGAAGAAGCCCAGTGGCAAATGGTGTAAGTGTGTGGACTTCACCGACCTCAACAAGGCATGCCCAAAGGACAGGTTCCCTCTCCCGAGGATTGATCATTTGGTAGACAATGCATGCGGGTACGAACTACTAATCTTCATAGATGTCTTTTCTGGCTACAATCAGATCCAAATGGCGATGTGTGACGAGGAGAAAACATCGTTCGTTGTCGACTGGGGGATATTCTGCTACACAAAGATGTTGTTTGGACTAAAGAACACTGGGGCGACCTATCAGCGAACGGTGAACAAGATCTTCCATCCTCAGGTCGGAAGGAATCTCGAAGTATACATCGATGACATGCTGGTCAAATCGAAGAAGGCCTAGGATCACCTCGTCGACCTTGAGGAGACCTTCCAAAAGGTACGACGCTACAGCCTGCTGCTCAACCCTGCCAAGTGAATTTCGACGTCCAGTCGGGGAAGTTCCTCGGCTTTATGATCACCAAGCGAGGGATCGAAGCAAACCCCGACAAGATATCAGCCCTCATCAACATGAGCGACCCGAGGACGATCAGAGACTTACAAAGGTTGAATGGGCATATCGCCGCATTGAGGAGGTTCCTGTCAACGTCTATCGAGAGGTCCCTCCCATTCTGTAAGGTCTTGCAGAAGGCCCTCAGTATGAAGAAAAGTGCGAGGAAGGCGGTCGAGTGGGGTGACTCTTGCACCCAAGACTTTGGCAAGCTGAAAGCTTACCTACAAATCCCACCGCTGCTTACAAATCATGAGGAAGGAGAGCGACTCAACCTTTATCTTACCGCCACCGAATAAGCCGTCAACTCGGTCTTAATCAAGGAAGACAGAGGAAACTCCAGGCCGGTCTACTATGCCAGTCGGGTGCTCCGGGAGGTGGAGACCTGCTACAGCTCCATAGAGAAGTTCGCATACTGTTACGACCCGCTTCCCCAAAATGGAGACGAGGCGTGAAAAGTCCGCTCAGACTTGAAGCTGTGAGGCTCCAGTCTATAAAGCGTCTGGAATAACCAAGTAGAGGTCCTTGCAAATGCGATACAGAACAAAAATAATAATAAAAGAAAAGAGACAGATAAAATTATTCCAATCTCAAAATGTCTACCAACAAAGTCCAACATCACAGAAAAGCCACCAGGCTAAAAGAGTCTAAAAGGCCCAAGCATGGCCAACAGAAAAAAACAACGTACAGAAAGAAAGGGCGCTACGCACCCACAACCTAACAAAACTAAGCAGAAAGTAACACCAAAGGAAGTCTCTACGACTGGTCGCCGGTGTCCTCGTACTCCACGTCGACAGTGGACCCAGGATCCACGTCAACAAACACCTCGTCCTCAGCAACGGACTCTGGCTCAGCAACTAACATGCGACACCCAAAAGAGACGAGGGCGCATGTCAACAAGTCTACAAGAGACTTGTGCAAGGAAACAAAAGAAAGGAAACAACCTAGCAGTTCTAAATCATGCAATGACATGGCAGTTTATGGCATGGATGCAACAAGTAAGGAAGTGTAGCAAGTATGACGTGGCAACAAGGATGACATGGCAGCAAGTATAACATGGCAAGGGTAGCAAAGCTACTAACATTCACATGGATTTACAAGTCACGTAAACACGTCGTGCACAGAGTTTACGCCTTACAGCTGAAGTGGCTGTACGGGCACACTTCTACACTGAGTGTTCGCTTAACCCTACCCCAATTCCAGAGTTTACGCCTTACAGCTGAAGTAGCTGATCTGGCATACTTCTAAGCTGAGTGGTCGCTTAACCCTACCCCTCCACGTGTGTCTGAACTGGCGCTGAGATTCTGGATCACGAGCCAGGAAGTGTATTTGGCAGAGGGTTGTGCCTGCAATGCAGGTGCCTAGCCTCAACAAGGAAGTATAGTAGCGTGTGCTACGAATGCAACATTCAAGCATGGGATGACAAGTTTAAGATGCATGGCATGGCAATGTATAATGTAAGTGCGTACAGATAAGGAAATTAAACGTGGCAGGCATGGCAGAGCAAAAGTAAAGAGCATACAGATATGGAAATTAAACTTGACAGGCAAAAATGCATGAATGACATGGCAGGGTGACAGATCTAGCTTCGTTGTCAAGCTAGATCTTAAAGTTGCGTCTAGACAGCTATCATTTCACTGTCTAGTCTCTTTTACGCTAAAACAAGGAGGTGGCCTAAAACATGGCCTAAAGAAAAAGTTGGCACGTTTCACTTGCCTGAAATATGTGCTGGTATCACAATTCTCAAAGTCCAATCACAGATTCACAACGTCGAGAGCTCCCACACTCAGTCCAATAATCAGCCTACAGTCACATATTATTAAGTTGGATTAGTGAGTTACAAAGCGGTAAAAATACGTTTTTCTTTTAATCTTGAATTAAAATGCAATGGTTGGGGTTCGTACGGTTCAGGTATACCTTAACACGACGCGAGAGCTACACTGACGTCGGGTAGCGACATCAGGGGTTGGATTCCAGTATCGTGTAAGGTAACAACGTCGGCCCGGAAAGGTAACAGGTCGCAAAGAACCACGTATCATATCTGTGACATTGATTTATAATATAAGCTAAAAGTTGTTAGCTGATAAAGTAATATAAAATCTAACTACACTATCTTTAATACACTGTTTATTGATACACTATTTTCTTTATAATATATATAACAGATTAAAACCTACTCATAGTTATAACTAAAAGGATACAACTTCATTATGATATGACCTAACCTATTATTAGATATAACAACATATATAACCTAATATGAGATAAGGCCTAAGTGATCACCGTACTATCATATATATACCAGCTTGTAATGTTTACAATGTACACCGAATTTCTTAACATTAATAAAGATACTGCTCATTCACACTACACCAAGTACTCACAGTTTACTCACAATACAATAGTTTATAATATATATACAGTGCATCTTAGGGTACTGTTATAAAGGAACCCTATATCACTAATATATATCATGGTGTAACATAGTTCGCCTGGAAACTCACTTGCTATCGTTCTAATTCCGTCTGATGACATCAGCAGGGGGCGTTCGCGTATGGGGAGGCCATCCGGTGTCAACAGGAGGAGGGGGGACGGAGAACTGGGCGAGGGGGAAGAGGGAGGCGCCATGAGATGCATCGTCGGTGAATGGAGCAGCACGAGGCAGCGCTGAGCGGTGATGCTGGGCTGCTATGCCGGCGGGGAGCCAGAGGGAGGGCTGACGAGGGTTAGCGGTCGCCGGGGAGGGCCGCGACGGTGCTGCCGTGCGCCTGGAGGCGCTGCCGTGCGTGCTGGAGAGCACAGGCCGGCGGAGAGGATGTTTGGTCGGGGAAAACGCCGGAGGAAGGACCGCCGGCGTCGGGGAGACGTGACGGCACCGGAGAATCGGTCGGAGTGGTTGCGGGTGTAGGGTTGAAGGTCGGAGCGAAGTTGGGTTGCTGTGTTGCGTGAACAAAAATAAATGAGGGTGGCGGCTGCGGCTCGTTGATGTTGGCTGCGAGAATATGTTTAGCCCTAGGATAAACTTAAAGGAGATAGACTACAGATCACATGATATAGGTAGGTGTGTGCTGTGAAGGAAATTAAGCTAGGTTTTAGTTAGGGTTTGTTTATTATAAAAAATGTTTTTAATGTTATTATTACTATTAGAAAAATGCAAAAGACCCCACCTCTCTCTCCATCACATGGGTGCGGCCAAGAGTGGCAAATCTGGATTGGGTCAACATAATATGGATGTGTATTATTATTAAAATAATTAGGGTATAAAACAATGTGAAACTTAGGGTTTAACCGATATTAAACTGGGGAGAAAAGTGAAAGTGGGTCAACGAAGCCCGAAAATTGTGAAATAAATACAGGGGCGACCGCGACGACGAGAGAAGTAAAACTAAGAAGACTGATCACAAGTTCGATGACGAGGCACGAAATTAAAAATAAAAGAGTCACACGACAAAGGTGAAAGTCGTGACGTCTCATCAAATAAATTCAAACCGTGGGAGAACGACCCGTGAAATGTCGTTCCAAAATAATTCCACAATTTAACACTCTTCGAGAGGGCCACAACGGCATATCACACCATAGTGTTCGGAATGAAAGATAAGGCTAAGAAAATATGCGAACTTCAAGGAGAAAACACGTAAAAAGGATACGGGGTCCAAAGGCGATAGTAATCCCAAGTTGGGCACACGTCGGGGGTTGGCTTGCTAAGGATGCAACCAAGGTGCTACGGTCTTAACAACACGACTCTCATACAATGCAACAAAACCAAATAGGTACCCGAAATTGCTATACGCACTGCCATATAACGTATAGCGAGTACCGGCCGTTACACATACTGCCTCACCCTGACGGCAAGGAAGCTTCGACCCTACTTCCAGGCGCATACCATCTTGGTCTACACCAACTCGCAACTCGAAAAGAATCTGAAGAGGCTGGAGAGATCGGGCCAGATGCTAAATTGGAGCGTCGAACTTAATGAGTTTGACATCGTTTACAGGCCCAATGCAGTGATTAAGGGTCAGGCGCTAGCGGACTCCATGGCGGAATGCACGGTCGAAGAGCATGCTGGAGCTTTGTCGGATGCCCGGCCGGGCATGTGACAACAGAAGCTCGCCGTCGAGGACCCCCCATTAACTTCCATCCGATCCAACGGTAAGCTATGGATTGTCCACGTTGATGGATCAGCCACGTGCTCAGGAAGCAGAGCTGGCATCGTGGTAGAGAACCCCAAAGGGAGCTTACTGGAGTACGCACTTGCTTCAATTTTTCAGCAACCAACAATGTGGCAGCGTACCAGGCCACCTTTAATGGGCTGAAGCTCTGTCGAGTGCTTGGGCGATGAATGCATTGCTGATTAGCGACTCGATGCTCGTCATATAATAAATACAAGACAGCTTCGAAGCTAGAGAGGACCTGATGTAGTGTTATCTAAAGTGCACCCGTGCCAAGCTCCTAAAATTCAAAAGAGCAGAAATCCAGCATCTGCCTCGATTGAACAATCTCTGGGCCGATGCACTCTCAAAATTGGTGTCTTCCTCTCCAGCCGAGATTGGGAAAGCCATCTACGTCGAGAACTTACTGACCCCAAGTATTGAAGAAGGCGAGCTGATGCGCGTCATCCAGGAGCCAACGTAGATGAACCCTATCATAGCCTACTTGGAGACGAGAGCCTTGTCGAAATATCAACTAAAAGCACGAAAGATCGAGACGCGGGCCTTGACATTCGTGATCTTCAGTGGCGTGCTTTATCGGAAGCGTCACACGAGGTACAATGTTTTACCTTATGTGAAATTCCTCGGGCCCACCAGAGCTGAGCAAGTCATCCGCGAGAGACATGACGGTCTTTGCAGGAATCATTACGGCTAGGACTGGGCAAAAAACCCGGTTCTGTTTCCGAACCCGGTTCCGGACCCGATTCCGATTCCGAATATTCGGGCAAATCGGATTCGGAATCGGATCCGGAGCAAAAAATAGCATCCGATTCTAATTCGGATCCGAATCGGAATTTTACTTCAAAGCTGCGGTCGAACCCGAATCCGATTAATATTTTCATAGTCTATCACGTGCACAACATGGATTAGCAAGCACCGTGCAAATGGCCAACCGTTGGACCAGCAGCCAACTAATCTTGCCTAGTCCTTCCAAAGAAACCTATTTAAAGATCTCAATTATTCACAAACTGTCCGATGTGGGACTATTCCCACTCTTCATGCTCCAAGGCCCAACTTCCCACATTGCTCATTTAGTCCCACATCGGCTGCAAAAGAAAGCAACATGTAGTTTATAATATTGTTTTGAGAGAAACCTTCCAGAACTTGCTTTGGCAAGGCGTTGTGATCTATTGGAAGCGAAAATTGCATTGTGGTGGGGGGCACTCTATCAACATCGGATTCGGGTTTCGGGTCGAGTATCCTCTACCGATTTGCTAGTCGGAATTAGTTGTTCCGGATCCGATTAGTCAGAATTGGAAAGCGGACTGTGTTTTTACATCCGAATTAATCGGATTCAGATTCGGATTTCGAAAATAAAATCGGGTTTGCCCGATGCCCAGCCCTAATTACGGCGGCCGTGTCATAGTACACAAGGTGATCCCTCAGGGCTATTACTGGCCGACCATGTTGGACGATGCGACCAAGTATGTTAAGCGGTGCGAGGAGTGCCAAAGATTCTATAAGCATACCAATGCCCTGACGGCCGACCTGATTCCAAACCTCAGACCGGGCATGTTCGCCAAATGGGGCCTCGACATACTTAGACTGTTCCCTACTACATCAGGAGGAAGGAAGTAGCTCATCACCGTCATTGACTACTTCACCAAATGGATCAAGGTGGAGCCACTAGCTCGCATCACCTGGAAGGAGACGAAAATCTTCGTCTGGAAGTCTATTATATGCATCTTTGGGATACCCCGCTCTATAGTGACGGACAACCAGAAGCAATTCGACTGTGCAGACTTTAAAGGCTTCTGCTAAGACTGGGGCGTCAACCTCCACTTTGCCTCCATGGAGCATCCATAAAGTAATGGTATGGCGAAAGCGACGAACAAATGCATCCTCGGGCCCCTAAAGAAGAAGGTTGGTAGTGCACACGGATCTTGGCCCGACGATCTGCCTGGTATCCTTTGGTCTTACCGCACGACCTACAAAGTTTCAACCTGTGAGAGCCCCTTCATACTTGCCTATAGAGCAAAGGCCGTCGTTCCGATGGAGGTCGGTGAAGAATATCTCCGGCTCAAGTACTTCAACGAAGAAGCCAATCTAGAAGGCCTCGACCTCAACATCGAGCTCATCGAAAGGTAAGGGATCAGCCTCTGACAAGCCTCATCAAGCACAGCCAGAGGATGGACCGGCACTATAACTCCCGCGTGAAGAAGCAAAGCTTCAGGGTCGGCGAACCTTGTCCTCAGGTATGTGACCTTCAAGCCAGAACTCGCCCGTCGAGGAAAGTTCGCAGCAACCTATAAAATAACCAACATTATAGGGCCGGTGACCTACATATTAGTGACAATGGAGGGCGAGGAGTTAACTTGTTGAGTATTGATGTTTCATACCAATCTTATTTTGATGATGATCACAACATTATGTTGTTGCTAATGACTCTCGTGTTTTAGTCTCACAGTTTCATTTCAAGAATATATTTCTTGGAGACTAATCACTTGGTGTAAGGATGGACATCAAGTGAAGAAGGGCCAAAGCTTGGACTCAAGGGGTGCCAAAGCTTGGAGATGATGGAGAGCATCAATGCATCAAGATGGAAGACTTAGAATCTAAGGAAAGCAATGTAATCCATGTAATATTTCCTTTATTGCTTTCTCTCTCATTTGAGTCTAGGTTAATGTAATGCCTTAATAGATGGTCTACTCATTCATGCATATGCATTTAGCCATCTTAGTGAGCCATATGATTATCATAGAATCCAACCTAATAGGTTCATCTTGTCCAAAGACTCATTTGGAGTTTCTAGCTTTCCATCAGTCGCCTGCTGAAGGAATAACAGTCGACTGGGTGATTTCCAGTTGCATGTAGATCCTTCTACAGTCGACTGATATACACTGCTCAAGTCAACATTTCAATTGACTCTACTTGAGCTTTTTGCATCAGTCGACTGTTGCTCAGTTTACAGTCCCTTGTAATATTTACAGTCGCCTGGGAATTGGTCAACAGTCGTCTGAGTAGCGTAAGTGCAATCTCTACCTCTTTCTGTTTTTCTCCATCTTCTGCAGCAGACGACTGATGAAAAAGTACAGTCGCCTGACTATTTTACAGTCGACTATATTATTGACATCAGTCGCATGTATGCTTATCTGGAGAAAGAGTGCAGCTCTCTGTTTTATTCCATCTCCTGCAGCAGTCGCCTGCTGAAGGTCTTACAGGCGCATGTCCTGTTTTCAGTCGACTGTATTGTCTTCTTCAGTCGACTGTCCTGGCTAAGATTATAGCCGTTGGATATTTTCTATCCGTTGATCAGTCGACTGTCTTATGATCATCAGTCGACTGTTGATGTCGTTTTCGCCCAGTTTCTAGCCGTTGCAGCTTTGGGCTGTTGGCTGTTTTCTTGGGTTTGAGGGTTGATATAGGGTTCCTATATATGGGTGTGCTGATATCTCTAGAACTTCTTGATGCTATTGAAAATCACAAGAGATTTATAAGACACTCTCAAACTCTCTCATTTCCCTCTTTGAGCTCTCATTCATCTTCATGCATTGAAGTCCAGCTCAAGGGAAATCATCCAAGTGCTTTCAAGCAAATCTCAACACTTGGAGATCCTCTTCCATGCCTTGCATTCATTTATGAGTAAGCATCTCAAGGCATAGGCAAGAGTATTTGTTTTACTTCGTTATTTCTTTGAAACCCTAGCTTTTTGTGTGAGAGCTAGTTACTCTCTGTGTGAGAGTATAACCTTCTGTGTGAGGGTTGGTTGAGATCTCTCTGTATGAGAGTTTGAGTCTCTTTATGTAAGAGCATATGTCTTTCTGTGTGAAAGCAAGGATTCTCTTTGTGGGATTCCTAAATCCTCTGTGTGAGGTCTCTCTGTGTGAGAGTGAGGATTTCTCTGTGTGAGACTCCAAATCCTCTGTGTGAGGTATCTCTGTGTGAGATCGTATTCACTTCTTTGCGTGAGAATTATAGTGGATATTGGTGTGGCTGGACGTACCCAAGTTTGGGGAACCAGGGTAATTCTTGTGTTTGCATTTGGATTGATTGTGTTGATTAATTCCTGTTGCACTTATTATTCCGCATTTGCAAGTTTAATTTTAATTACACAATTTATTGCCATTACTCTATTTACCCCCTCTAGAGTGTTTGTTGTTAGTATTGAAAGGTAGACGATCCTTACAATTGGTATCGGAGCGAGGTTGAAGCATACAACAACGATGGAATACAACACTTCATCCATGTCTCATGAAGAATGTCTATCAACCGTTTGACCCCTGCTCTTCAACAGAACCAACTATCCAAGTTGGAAGATCAAGATGATGATTTATTTGGAGGGTCAAGACCTTTGGGACATCACAGAGTCGCCATTTGAGAAGCCTACTACACCCGCGGCTTCGAGAACAAAAGCGGAGAAGGACTCGATCAAATTTAATGCGAGGGCTATGAATGCATTCCATTGCACCCTCACTTCAAATGAGTTCAACCGCATCTCCATGTGCAAAACGGCCAACGAAATTTGACATACATTGGAGATTTCTCATGAAGGGACTTCGAAGGTAAAGAAATCTAAACAATGCGTATTTAGATCTAAATATGAGTTGTTTAAGATGCATGAAGGTGAAAACATCTCGGAGATGTTCACAAGGTTCACAGAAATCGTGAACGCTTTGGAAGGACTTCGGAAGGTGATTTCCCAAGAGGATCGAGTGGAGAAGATCCTTGACTCGCTCACATCTCAATGGGAGTCAAAGGCCAACGGTATTTTGGAGTCATATGACATATCCACATACACCGTTGAGGAGTGCATCGGAAATCTCATGGCATATGAAGTAAAGCTTCAACACAAGAAGGACATTCAACCATCCAAGCTCGAGAAGCAGGAGAAGCAAAAGGGGGTTGTGTTCCATACCGAGAAGGAGCCAATTGAATGGAGAAAGAAATTCCATCGGGAAGATCCGAGTGAAGATGATGGAGAAGACGATGTTAGTGATGATGATTACATCGAGCTTACCAAGCAATTCAAGCAATTCAAGGCATTCCTCAAGGGCAAGTAAGGTAAATCTTTGTCAAAGTTTGCCTCCAAGACTAACAATTCTATTTGTTTCAATTGTAGAGGAAAAGGTCCCGAATGTCCTTCCAAGCCCGACAAAGAGACCAACAAAGGGAAAGGGAAGAAGCATTGGAAAGGCAAGTCCAAATTCAAGCAATAAAAGAAGGGACTTGTTGGCACATTTGATGATTTCGACGAGGACACATCAAGTGATGAAGAAGAGGATGACAAGGAGCAAGCTCACAAGTACTTCGCGACTTTTAATGATTCTTCATCAATCTCCTCTAGTTCAAGCGATGAAGAGATAGAGGCGTGGCTCAACTCCAAGGAAGAAGTGTGCTTCATGGCTAATGGGAAAGAGTCTTCGTCAAGCTCTAGCGAGGAGGAAGGTGATGAGGAAGTTGAGGAGGAAAATCTATCCTACGAGGAGCTCGAATACCACTTCAATGAGGCCTTCAACTTGGCAAGTAAGTGCGTCAACTCATATGATAAATTGAAGGCTAAATTTAAGAATGCTATGAATAGGATGCATGCTTTAGAATCTACTAGTGTAAATAATCATGATGCTTTGCATGTTTGTGACACTATTGAGAGAGACATACTTCTCTCTCAAGTTAAGGATTTGAGCATAACCAATAAAAAATTAGTAGCTCAAAACCTTAGCTTAGAAACTCGCATTCAACAACTTACGTTGAAATGCGAAGAGGAATCTCAAAAGCTCAAAAGCTTTGTTTATTCTAGGGATTCACTCTACGGTTTGCTTAAAAAACAATATCCGGCAAACCATAAAGGAGGTTTGGGGTATATTCAAAATATGGTACCCAAATTAACCCACCACTAATTCCTCTTATGGTGCAAATACAAGAAATATGGCTAAAGTACCTAAGAAGAATCATTATGCTTCTTGTACAACAATAACATTAACAAGAAGCATGTAGATCACGAGGTGATGAGGAAGAATGAAGACTCTTCATTTTTTGCTAAGAAGCAACATCCTCATTCTTTGCATGCCAAGAAATTCTTTTTTACACCTAAGCATGCCACATCCACCCCTCTTGCAAAGGCAAAACCCTTGCCTAGGAAATCCTTGAGTTTATGGATTCCCACTAAGTGTAGTGTGCAAGAGATGGATAGCTACATCAACTCTTTGGTTAGGGATGTGTCACCTCATGTGATTACATTAGGAAATCAAACTTCTCTTGGGTTTGGTTCCCTAATGTTTAGGTTCCTCACACATGTGCATATTGCATGGGTATTACGCTTGAATGTTTATTTTTTAGCATACCCATTGTTTGTGTGTGTTTCATGTTTTGAAAATATTTTCAAATCTATTTTTCATGAAAATGGGGACCTTGGGGAATACATTGTTATACATGCAAGTTTTTTTAATCATGTGTATGACAATGAGGGAGTTATTACATCTAATATGTTTAAAATATTTTTAAAACATATGTTAACTCTCATTTTGGGTTTTGATAAAGATCATTATTTACAATTGGTTATTATGGTCTTGATCTTGACCCATTGATATTGCCAACATGTTTCATGCTATATTTTGTTTTGGCAATGTCATTGTGTATCAATGAAACTTGATTTTTCCATATCTATTTCTTTGATACACTTTAGGCTCATGGCTCCAATATATGTATATCAATTAGTAAAGAGGACTATTTTCCAAGATTCTTTTTCTACAATTGGTATTTACCTCAATTGTTAGATATTGTTAATCTCCTTCTTTATAATTGGTATTAGATCCTAGAAGTCAAAATTTGACCATTTCTATGATCTAGGGGGAGCATGGGATAGTGATTGATACCCACTAAATTTTTCAATTTGGTATCATACATCTCCTTATTGTAGGGATCGTCTAACCCTTGTAATACTAACAACACATACTAGAGGGGGGGGTGAATAGTGTAATGGCAATAAAATTGTCCAATTAAAATTTAACTTGCAAATGCGGAATTATAAATGCTAGAGGAATTAAAAGGCACAATCAATCCAAACGCAAACACAAAGTTTTAACCTGATTCCCCAAACTTGGGTACATCCAGCCACACCAATATTCACTATATTCCCACACAGAGAAGTGAATACAAATCTCACAAGGAGATACCCCACAACGAGGATTTATGCCCTACACAAGGACCCAATCAATCCTACACGAGGATCAAGACTCCCACGCAAAGAATCACTAACTCCCACTCAGATAATTAGGGTTAGCCCTACACTAGGACACTAGAACTCCCATA
This sequence comes from Scilla litardierei, assembly GCA_030789695.1. Lineage (NCBI taxonomy): Eukaryota > Viridiplantae > Streptophyta > Magnoliopsida > Asparagales > Asparagaceae > Scilla > Scilla litardierei. Next base: position 562,412,084 of record CM061142.1, read on the forward strand.
AAGAGAGTTAATTCCCACAAAGAGAATTCCCTAGTCCCACAAAGAGACAACCTCTCACAAAGAGAGAAACTCCCACAAAGAGAGTATCCTAATCCCACAAAGAGAAATAGGAAAACAAATTACACCAAGTAAAGTAAATACTCTTACATATGCCTTGAGATGCTTACTCATGAATGAATGCAAGGCATGGAATAGGATCTCCAAGTATTGGAATATGCTTGAGAGCACTTGGATGATTTCCCTTGAGTTGGACTTCAATGCATGAAGAGAGATGAGTGCTCAATAGAGGGAAATGTGGGAGCTTGAGAGTAGCTTATTGATCTCTTGAGATTTTCTATAGAGTCAAGAGTTATCAAGTGTTGTCAAGAGTTCTCAAGTGATGGCAGCACACTCATATATATATGAACCCTATATCAAGCCCAAAAACCCAAAGAAACAGCCAAATGAACAGATCTGCAACAGCTAGAAACTGGGTGAAAACGACAGGAACAGTCAACTGATAATTTAAAAGACAGTCGGCTGATCAACGGCTAGAAAATATCCAACGGCTATAATCTGAGCCAGGACAGTCGACTGATGAAATCAATACAGTCGACTGACAAACAGGACAGGCGCCTGTAAATCCTTCAGCAGACGACTGTCGCAGGGGATGGATCGAAACAGAGAGCTGCACTCTTTCTCCAATTCTTTGCACATGCAACTGATGTTAATACTACAGTCGACTGTCAAATAGTCAGGTGACTGTACATTCGTCATCAGTCGACTACTGTAAAATATGGAGAGAAGATAGAGAGATTTAGAGATTGCACTTACGCTAGACAGGCGACTGTTGGCCAATTCCCAGGCGACTGTAAGAATACAGGCGACTGTAAACAGATCGACAGACAACTGTGCGTAAAGCTCAATTTTGAGTCAATTTGAAATGTTGACTTGAGCTGTGCAAATCAGGCGACTATAGAAGGATCTATAGGCGACAGGAAATCACCCATTCGACTGTTTTCCCTTCAGCAGGCGACTGACGGAAAGCCAGAGACTCCAAATGAGTCTTTGGACAAAGTGAACCTATTGGGTTGGATTCTATAATAATCCTAAGATTCACTAAGATGGTTAAATGCATATGCATGATAAGTAAACCATCTAGCAAGGCATTACAATAACCTAGACTCAAAAAAGAGAGAAAGCAATAAAATAAATTACATGGATTACAATACTTTCATTAGAGTATAAGTCTTCAATCTTGATGCCTTGATTTCTCTCCACCATGTCCAAGCTTTGGCACTCCTTGAGTCCAAACGTTGGCCCTTCTTCACATGATGTCCATCCTTACACCAAGTGATTAGTCTCCAAGAAAGATATCCTTGAAATAAACTGAGAGACTAAAACATGAGATCCATTAGCAACAACATAATGCTGTGATCATCATCAAAATAAGATTGGTATGAAACACCAATACTCAACACTTATTTCTTGCATGTCGTCACATCTTGTTTAAGATGTCAAAGGGGGATATTTTTTATGTCCACCTTTTTGACGATGTCAAGGGGGAGAGATATATGCATTATGTAAATGCTAACTTAACTTGTATTTCATACATATGGATGTGGGGAGAGATATATCTATGGGAAGAGATATATATGGGATTGTATAAACCATTCATGTTTGCATGATATTATCTATTGCAATTGGTTTATGTAATCCATGCCTATTTTATGTCACCATGATTTCATTTGGTATAATGAGTTTTTACTATTGTGTACCTCATTGTATAATTGGTGCATATAAGTAGGGGGAGTTCATTAGCACTGTGCTTTAATTCTTTGTGTTTTACATAATGTGTGTCATCATCAAAAAGGGGGAGATTGTTGAGTATTGGTGTTTCATACAAATCTTATTTTGATGATGATCACAACATTATGTTGTTGCTAATAACTCTTGTGTTTTAGTCTCATAGTTTCATTTCAAGAATATCTTTCTTGGAGAATTACGCTTGGTGCAAGGATGGACATCAAGTGGAGAAGGGCCAAAGCTTGGACTCAAGAGGTGCCAAAGCTTGGAGATGATGGAGAGCATCAAGGCATCAAGATGGAAGACTTAGAATCTAAGAAAAGCAATGTAATCCATGTAATATTTCCTTTATTGCTTTCTCTCTCATTTGAGTCTAGGTTAATGTAATCCCTTGATAGATGGTCTACTCATTCATGCATATGCATTTAGCCATCTTAGTGAGCCTTAGGATTATCATAGAATCCAACCTAATAGGTTCATCTTGTCTAAGGACTCATTTGGAGTTTCTGGCTTTCCATCAGTCGCCTGCTGAAGGAATAACAGTCGACTGGGTGATTTTCAGTCGCCTGTAGATCCTTCTACAGTCGACTGATATGCACTTCTCAAGTCAACATTTCAATTGATTCTACTTGAGCTTTTCACATCAGTCGACTGTTGCTCAGTTTACAGTTGCATGTATATTTACAGTCGCCTGGGAATTGGTCAACAGTCGTCTGAGTAGCGTAAGTGCAATCTCTGCCTCTTTCTGTTTTTCACCATCTTCTGCAGCAGACGACTGATGAAGGAAGTACAGTCGCCTGACTATTGTACAGTCGACTGTATTATTGACATCAGCCGCTTGTTTGCTTATCTGGAGAAAGAGTGCAACTCTCTGTTTTATTCCATCTCATGCAGCAGTCGCCTGCTGAAGGTCTTACAGGTGCCTGTCCTGTTTTCAGTCGACTGTATTGTCTTCTTCAGTCGACTGTCCTGGCTCAGATTATAGCCGTTGGATATTTTCTATCCGTTGATCAGTCGACTGTCTTATGATGATCAGTCGGCTGTTGATGTCATTTTTGCCCAGTTTCTAGCCATTGCAGCTTTGGGCTGTTGGCTGTTTTCTTGGGTTTTGAGGGTTGATATATGGTTCCTATATATATGGGTGTGCTGATATCTCTAGAACTTCTTGATGCTATTGAAAATCAAAAGTGATCTATAAGCCACTCTCAAACTCTCTCATTTCCCTCTTTGAGCTCTCATTCCTCTTCATGCATCGAATTCCAGCTTAAATGAAATCATCCAAGTGCTTTCAAGCAAATCTCAACACTTGGAGATCCTCTTCCATGCCTTGCATTCATTTATGAGTAAGCATCTCAA